>JAHWFP010203947.1:0-21081 GCA_023313725.1 Lithobius niger
CGTCCGCCTTATAATCGTGCCCATCCATTTTTGTTGAATTTATGAGCCCAAAAACGCAATTCTTCTTGTATTCTAGCCGCAACAGTCGGGCCAGTATGGTATATGCTAATTTTTACAGCTTGCTGTACTATTTTGCTGCGATAACATCTGTGATGTTTGATGTTGGTTTCCCAACAATACTCGTGTGGGAATGATGAACTGTTATAAAGAGTGTGTTATCCCAGCACATAAAATGTGATACATCAACGAACTGTATAGTACATCAACAAACTCTGTAACAAATATAAAAACATCTTCTCTTCACCTTGTAGTTCGTTAATAAATCAATCGGTCACTCTTTTGCTCTGGTCGGTGCTGAATGTACTTCCACGTTCTGAGCTAAGATGGGAGTTCGACCATGTTCCCCACCGCTGCCAGCGTGCCCACTGAGTATTTTGTGTAGCCCGCCTGCCGTATTGAAGCCCTTGCCCTTTTGTTGCTTCTGCTCCAGCAACAAAGGTTCTTTGTTTCAGCTATCATCACTGTACCCTTTTTCACTCATCAGCCCAATCCAGATTAATTGGACGCGATTATCTTCGATTAGGGATCGACCGAGTCCAGATATATCCCGATCCGGCTCCGGATAATGGGGTATCGGGCAATTATATAGAACCGGATACCAGTTGGAACACAACCAAAACATTGTCGTTGTAAACATGTTGCATGCCTCGATAAAATAAATCTTAGTAAAATAACTAAGCGATCTACGGGTATAAAAAATTGCAGATGTAATAATTAGTGTAAATTATTGCACAAAAATATACTTAGGACAATCGTATTAGTTGAAGTTCGACTACTTAAATGCGCTTACGAAAATATTCACCTTCCGTTGCAGTACATGGGAGACCTTGAAATGATAACGTCCTCTTGTTATTCTTCCGTTACAGCATTGTTTACGGCTTCCGAAATGCTTTTTTTAAGTTTTTAATACCGTAAAGTTGTTTTATTTCCTAATTTATATTCACTATCGTTGAGAGCAATCCGTTTACGGCCGCCATTGCGCTCCCACTCCCAGCCGGCTATCTGCCAATCGATGCGCACTTGCCTGTTCCAATGGCTGTGACCTTGACTCGCTTCGCGTGAAGTCACTTGTGACTGGCCCACGCCGCGATGATTGATCACGTGCCAATCAGGAATGTCCCAGCTTTCCAACGCGACCAAGATGGCGGCCGTTTGTTGCGTTACGACAGCTTGAACCAATGGCTACTTTTAGCAAACAAAAAGTAATTTCACGTTAATTTTGACGACTCGGCCAACAAAAACATCAATTGAGGTAATTAAACGATATTAAATTAAATAAATCCAAAATACGCGTGCCAAAGTACCTAATTCAATCGGATTACACCTCCGTTGTATGCAATGGCGGTTTTTCTTTGATCGTCGAATTAAAATCCTAAGGTAACACGCAATAAAAACAAATGGATTTTAGCTTCATTTAAAATAGTCTCGTTGCATTGTTGCATGAATTAATAGGCTCAGATCATGTTTCAGATTTTAGGTAGGTGCAGTAGTTTTTTCTGAAACCGTCTCAGCCATGAACAAGAACAACAAGTGAACAGTTTTCAAATTTACGTGTGGCTCCCTACGTTTACTCTTGCACGGAATTGCTTAAAAGTTGGTGTAAAGTTGGGAAAAGTTGCTATCTACTATCTGGCCAAGTTTGGTCGAAATATATTGAATAGAAACGGAGAAATTAATAATTTTAGTTTTGCTGTAGAGAGGAATTCAATCATATATATACATCGCCGTGTATGATACTGTTACTCATAATAGCGTAAGACTTCTAAGTGAAACAAAGCGAAAATTTACACCATAGCTGCAACTTATAAAGGGGGGGGGGAATAAACAACTTTATTTCGTTTTTGTGTGTGAATTAACCGGTATCGGCCCAGATCCGGAACAGATCCGGCACTGACATCAATTATCTGGAATTTAACTGGTTCCGGCAAAACGGTATCCGGTCGATCCCTATCTTCGACGATAACGAGTACAATGGGAGGCCATCTTGAATGACTTGCAATTGCTGTCCCTTAAGAATGAGAGTATGGCGAGCTGAATGGAATAATACTACAGGATTGTTTAGTTTGATTCTGTGATAGCTAATGCTAATTGTTAGGCGACATTCCATTTTTTTGGATCCTCTTAAGAAGCACCAAACGAATAACGAGCTGTCGTGTTTAAACATGACCAGCTGCCCAAGGCATTCCACAACAATGCTCCACACCAGAATTCGGTGCCATGCGTGTATAAGACTAAATTGGAAATTCTTATTATTTTTCACAAACTTGGGCTCAAAAGTACTACAATTTAACGCTGACAACGTGCAATCACTTTCCTGCACCAAATTCTGTTTACAAGTTGAAGTTTGCATATTTGTCCTCTTCATTGTAAGTTTAACTTTTAAATTGTGCTTCATTGCTGCCGTTTCTTGTGGTGTAAAAAATGTAAAGGTGTAACGTTGGCAAGTGTCATATTATTTGAAATTCAAGTGAAAAGTTTTAATTTGAATTTTAAAGATTGACATGGTTGAATTTACTTTGGTTTAACGGAAATTACTTAAACAGTTCAGGCAATACCAAAAGTAAATAAATAACCATTTACATGAAACTTTTGGTATTGCGTGAACTTTTTGTGTACGTAATTTGAATTTTGGTCAATTCACAACTAAAAATACTACACCAGGTTTGCGAATTTTGATAGGCTGGTGACAAAAACTAGATGGAATGTTTACGTACGCCTCCCTATCTTCGTCTTGGTAAAGTAGAAATTCGTATTATTATTTTCCAGCTGGAATACGCAAATTTGCAATAGGAGGCGCAAGTGGATTCACCTTGGCCGCCCTGTACGTTATGTGGACAAGCAGGGATAGACTTCAAACCATGTTTGCTACCAATCCCGCTTAACTAGGTACTTTCCTTGGACCGATTGAAATTTTCATCTGTCTAGGCACTTGTTGTTTCCTTCCTTCTTGTATGTATGTATTTAGCAAATTTGAAAGAAAATGTACATAGTTTTAATATAAAGTTTAAAAGTGCGGTTTTGTACAAAGTGTCTACTATTTTATTTAATAACTACTGTGTAGTTTTATTGTGAAATAGCAACTAAGAACATGCAAGAATTGTAAAGAACTCTCTGATAATTTCAGTTAAAACCTGCATCACAGACTCGTTTTTATAGCCCTTATTTTCTTCGGCTTTCCTGAAATACACACATTTCAAAAGTTTTAAATTAGCTGGATAGTCTGCAATTTATTTAGGCCCTTTTACAGGCCTTTAGAAATATTGAATGCTGACCGGAAAGCCTGGAATGCATTGTAAGGCCACTTAAAAAAAGAAAGTTGATTCTTGGGCATTTTTCTCAAGAAATCCATGCGGGCAGGCGAAATTTTATTATTTTTCTACCCTATTTTTCTGTACATTCTGGGGAATTATTTTGTAGTTTGGGTTAAATAAAGAATGCTACCTCGTAATGCTTCTTAACACGTGTCCACATAACTATTTAACGACAAGAATGGTTGAAAAATATCACACGAGACTCTCAAAAACGCACACTTTCACAACGAAAATAGTAGTTGAAAATTCAGGCACCTTAAAGGTAAGTTTGAACTCTGTTTACATTTAGTTTTTCAGTCCAACACACTGTTCGAATTCGGAACTGCCGCTGTCTGCTCTATTCAGTCGATTGGTTCACCCTTGCCCACTGTATCACTCGGGCCGTTCTTTACACGCAATCTTCCATTCAACTTCGAGCTTCCCTCGCAAGTCTTTCCCAATCAGGTGTGTAACATTTGAAAACGAAGGGCCTTGCACATTCATAAGCGGGATCTGCCTGTTTTCGTGCATCTTAATCGCAATGGATTCAAGGCATCTTAAATGGTTGTCCCATTTCGAGTTAGATTTAATCAGTGTCACCGATTTACCCCACTCAACATCATGCTGCCTTTCCGGCCCGAGTGATACAGTGGGCAAGGGTGAACCAATCGACTGAATAGAGCAGACAGCGGCAGTTTCGAATTCGAACAGTGTGTTGGACTGAAAAAACGAATGTAAACAGAGTTCAAACTTACCTTTAAGGTGCCTGATGACGACTACAGTTAGTAGTTGAAAATTTGCAGTTAGTAGACTATCTTCGTTGTGAAAGTGTGCGTTTTTGTGAGTCTCGTGTGACATTTTTCAATCGTTTAAGTGTTTCACAGTAAGATGAATAACGGTGTTTTAACGACAAGAATGGTAATTTTATATTTCTATTTCTCACTAAGGGCTATTTTTGTTCTGTAACTACTACTTTTGCCATGTCGTTTCTTTTCATTTCCCGTCAAGAACCGTCTTTTCTTTTTTTAATGGTCTAAACAATGAAAATTGTTTCAATTAAGGGTGTACTGATACAGATTCCGCAACAGTAATTTGCTTCGCTCACTCTATTGGTGTCAGTCTAGGCTTCATGTAATTTCTTTGATCCATAGAGCATCACTAAATTGATGTACTAATTGCATTGTTGCTCACAATTCGTTCACCACATTCCTCAGCAATACGAATTAGTGAGCGATGGATTTTACCTATATCATTGAAAACGTACGATCTGCTTGTTTTCTCTGCACGTTTGTGTGCCTTCTCCTCCGAAAGTAGGGCTCTTACGGATATGAGCATAGCGCAGCGAGAAACGCACTGTAAAGGTTAAGTTTACGGGAAAATTACTTGCTCAATCCCCGCACCTCCGCGCTTCAGAAAAGCGACTATTGACACTCTTTTAAAGCAGATAGTCTGCTTTTTCCGTGCATCTAGTCATATGAACAAAACCAATTTTAAACTCTGTATGTAGTATGATGCAAAAATGTGTCGTCCTTACAAGTTTTTTTTTGGCAACCAAGTTTCTTTCCGTAAGTTTGCCTGAACAGTAACTTTGCCTGATGGAAGTTTGACATCATGAATCAGTTCTAACTCATTTTCTGATTAATTTACCTGATCGAATTTGCCGTCATGAGGAGTTTTTCGTATACGATGGTCACAAAATCAAGTTACAGCGACAAAATTAGGCCTAACGGAAGGGCAATTAGGCCCAACCACACGGGAGGAGTAGAGTTGCACAACCACATATCGTACGTTTTTAATGTCTGCGGCGTCCTTAACCGGTCGTCGCTGCGTGTGTACCGGACAGGCGAGCCCGGACCAGCATCGAAATGTGCAAAGATTACAACAATAATTATGCATAGTTAAAGTTGCTAGAGTTTGCTGTATTTCGTGCTTGGCAGTTGCTACTGCCAAAATGCCATTACCATAATCGACCTCTTTTAAGTAGTAAAAGTTTAAAACGTGAACCACGTGTAAATTACAATGTTAACATGCACACCCCACTGCAGTAGCTATTATTTCAGTAATAATACTTAGTAAAGTCGATGTAAGTGTTGTGGCAGAACAGCACATGTCTTACACACGAGCCGATTATGATTAAATGAACAGTCACATCATCTGCAGTTAGTTACAATTGCCGCCTAGAAGTACATAAGTTGCAAAGTCCTTTAGTTTTTTTCCAGGATCACATTGTTGCCATTAATTTCCTACTTTGGTTGGTCCTAATCGGTTGCGTATTTTTGTATGAAGAATACACACGTTCCTGATTGCGAAAGATTCGACAGCAATGTATTTTATTTTAGGTAAGGCTTTAAGCTCTTTAGTACTTGTACATCAACAGTTTTGTGTCAACTTGGTCCTTGATTATAATCAGCTGAGTTTCAATTTTAATCAAGTGATTATAATTACTTGATTATAATTGTAACAACCCTGATTACGAAGAAAAAAGTATCAGCCTGGCAAAGTAGTGATATCATTCCACCAAAAAAGCGATCATACAATCGTAACTTACATCCGACACGCGGGTGATAACCGCGGCTTGAGTTACCGCAGTTGGAAAAAAGAGAAATTTTACAATTAACATCCTTTTCAATTGCTACGATCATCTTGGTATGGAGATGGAAATTTACATATGAAATACCCGGCATCTTTTACATACCACAATTGGCATGAGCACATTTGAGAGAAAATAGATGGTGACAACCTTTCTTCATGGCATATCATTACTTTGCAAGACACTAAATATGCACACATCACTGTAAATTATATAGGAAAGAGGAAAACTAGCCAAACAACGAAAATCTTACACTAGAAATAACTTAGTACAGTAAGCCAACTTTATTAGGGACTTAAATTTCGTCGGAGTGGCATGACCCGGATTCGAATTGGCAAGCCAATTTGCCCCCAGTTCACTGACATGTGTAAATCTTATTTAATCATTTGTTGAGCCGTGGTTTTTGTTTGCTTTCCTTCTACATTGCCTATGGCAACAAGCATTCACGGTCGGATGGAGTCCAAGTCACTGCTGTGATTTTATAACCGGTTCAGGCAGTCATCTTTATGCAGTTGAGGAGTAGCCATAGTGATAACTGCTCTATGTCGGTAATCGGGGGACGAATTTGGTTGCCAGTTTGAATCTGGTTCATGCCCGAACGACAGAACTATAACCCTCGTGTGTCAGGCATGAAAGCCTTCCTCGTTTCAGCCGATTTCTTCTTTTTCCTTCCTCGTTTTCAGCTGATGTCCTCGATTTTTTTAGCTTTGTAAACCTCTTAAAAATGCATTAAAGACCCCAAAACCATACAAATTTGGTGGCTTTCCTCCTATTTCCTAGTTATCAACTAAGAGTGACCTTTCCACCCTGTGGTGTTGTTCACTGCAGTAGCCGGATTGGCTACGATGGGCCATCAACGGAAAGGTGATGCGCACTTCTCCGTCAAAGTTCTCTACGTCGTTGGCGTGATCAATGTGAAGTCTCGTTTTGACATGGAAAACCTGCCCAGAATACAATCCACTGTCTTCTTGTCATGTATGGAGTAAGATAACGTTTTCATGGTGTCCGTTGGTTATTATGGGTATCCTGGTCTGTCCTCTTGGTAGCTCCCCCAGGGAGCCGCTCGTACGGTTGTAGGTAGTTGTGCATCTGTGGGTTGAGATAGTACAGCCATGCTGTGCAAAGTGCGCATCCCTCGCATCCCAAATCCAGTCCCTGAAGAATCCATTGCTGTATGCGATGTGAATGGCATGCATGGTCCCCAGTGGTCCCATGGACCATCTGTTCGCCAGCTGGCGATGGCTGTTCCAGCTTGGTCTTGATACAAAAGGTGGAGATGGGGCCTATCCCCTGGCACCTGTAGCGTTCCATGTTGCTATGCGAAGGAATTGGTCCCTTCATTCTGGTTGACCTGTCTCCGGTATCCACTGCCGTCTTTTGAGTCATGTGACGAGGCGGCAGAGGAAACTAAGAATGGAGGTCAACCAGAATGAAGGAAACGATGCCTTGGCGTAGGAACTTGACTGCTATAGTTGCAAGGAGGTAGGCCACATCCTTACCTTCCGGTGACGTTTGGGCCACCTGTTGAGTCAATGGAGTTGGCATCTGCTGGGTTGAAGCTGGGGCCAAAGAGAAGACTGGATCTAAACTTTAGGTTTGTGGTTGCCCCTTGGCTTGGTTCAGGGTCTTCGACTTGGCCTTGGTGCTTCTGTCTCTGCATTATACCTTCGTTGCCTTGCTGATTGGCGTTCACCTCCGGAATGCGAATGAAGCCAGGTAGGCTCTCGATCTATGACAACAGTTCTTTTGGTGATTTGAATTGGAACAATCCCAGACTTACCCTACGCTGTTCTGATATCTAGGCCACGATCATGGTTGCCGGCTTTTCTTCTAACATCTTGTACTTTTAACTTGTTGATGTTGTGCACTAACTCTGCCAGAGGCACGTTGTACTGTTGCCTGGTTCCTGAGATTAGAGCTAGCCTCTCATTGGCAGTCAGTGGCTTCTTAAACATCCTCTTCAGAGCTGCTTTGGTTTCTCCCCCATCACCTGGCTTCTTCTGTCATGGCCTGCCACTGATTCCAATCTTTCAGCTTAAAAGAGCTTGTGAGGATACTGTGGAGGTCACGTGATGCAAATTCAAGTCAAGTCATTGATCCAGGTTTGTCTCGTAACGAGTTGAACGTTTTATGTTTAACCCTCTGGGTCCTAAGGTTTTCGTTTCTTAACTCAAACGTATAGGATTAAGGATGCCATAGCTGCTGTTAGTTGGTAAAGAATGACGACAGAGTGGTGTCGTCTCCTGTTTGTATAGTGGCAGTTTGCCCATCCCGAGTTCTTGTCAAGCTTGCTCTCGTCCCAATGGGGCAGGTACACTCGGTAGTTCACCAGTCCTGTGGTGCTTTCGTGCTGCTGGCTGAAATTTTAACTCTGGTCCCCTATTGTTCCTAACACCCGGTATTAGCAGTAGGGGTCCATATCTGTGCTTGTGTATAAAAGTTATATCCAGGATTCTTAATTTTATTTTAGAGGTCAGGCTATGATAGGTGCTAAGTAGAGGTCAAGTTCTGGGTTGATGTTGTTTACCCAATTTGCTTAGCTTTTTACTTATTTTTGCTAAATTATTTGTTAGTGGAGTAATCTGGTTCCATGCCAGATTTTTAATATTCAAACACAATTTGTTTGTTACAGACTTTAAATAGCATGCGTTCTTGTTTAAAACTATACTGAAGACAGTGCATGTGTTTGTTTTCACGATCACAACGTTAATATCATTCATTGAGGGTGTTGGGCCGATCACACGACCAGTTTTTGAGCCCCGACCGTTTGACCCTATGTGGGACTTAGCCATTTTTTCGCATCCAGTGGTTGTAAAATGGTGGCGGGCTAGTGGCACCATCCTTTTAGAAACAACAATGGCGGGTGTCCCGGATTTTCTCCATCCCCACTTAATTTGCTAGAGAAGGAATTTTAGGCAATTATTGGGTTCCTGCTTATGTCTACAAAGAAAGCAGTTGATCGCTTCTCTGTTGGATGTTAAGAAAAATACACGAGTGCCAATAGATTTTTCAGATTGCGGGTTGTGGTTCGAATTGAGTGGTCCTAGAGGAACGACGTTTCGTTTGCACGCCCTACTTGGTACAAACAAAGCAATCGTCGCATCAGTTTAGTTAGGTGGGAAAGCGTTACATGTCACTAGCTTATTGCGTTGACAGGCGAGGGCTGTTATCAATTAAAGAAATTGAGATCAATCGTTTTATAACATAACGTACGGAGTTTTTTAATTCGATAGTGTTCTTGAATATCTTTTCAATCATTAAGTTCGTAATTTGGCGTTAAGTTGGCACAGGGTTTTGTAGTGAGCTTAAACGATCCCTTTTGCGTTTTGCGTTTAAAACATTAAATTAATGATCTCACCTACTTTGACAACGCTTGCGGAGATCGTGAATTCGTTGATGTCGGACACTGTGGTTGGTTTGGCGAATATGTTCCGAATCTTCCTTGTTCTGGCACCATTATTTGTGGGAGAAGTCTGTTTGTGCCCTAATAGCACCTTTCCCAACAACCCAGGGTTCGCAAGGGACAAGTTTCATGGTTGAACTGGGTTCAATGCAGGAGCTTGCGAGTAAACGCCTCCATGTTGGCGGGAGACCAACGTCTGCATCCATGCAGTGTGACGAGCAGACAGCGGGAAAGGAAGGCGGGCACTGTCAAACCAGGCTTGCTACCCATCCCGATTAACTAGGTGCTTCTCTTGGACCGATTGAAATTTTTCACCTGTATAGGCACTTGTGTCCTTCCTTCTTGTTGAAAAACGAGCCTGTCGAAAATTCGCAAATTCGGTAGGACTTGTTTCTTTTTGAATTGGAGCGCGAGTTTGTCTTCTGGAACTTCCTTCTTGTATGTATGTATTTAGCAAATGTGAAAGAAAATGACATAGTTCAATATAAAGTTTAAAAGTACTGTTTTTTTTTGTTTTTTTTGTATAAAGTGTGTAACATTTTATTTAAGAACAATTACTGGGTAGATTTATTGTAGAAGAGCAACTAGGAACATAAAGACCACTCAGATAATTTCAGTTTAAATTATTTAAACCACTGCATCACACTGAGACTGATAGTCATCAATTTTAGTCGTGGCTTGCCAAGCTTTTCCGGCTTTCCTGAAATGCACACAATTCAAAGTTTTAGATTAGAACAATGCATTTTAAATTACAGTAGAACCTTAATTATCCCACATCAGTTCTTGATAAATTTAGTTTGCTAAATTTAAATTAAGCAATTTAATCCAATAGTTTTTTTGGTATCGTTATTTTCTTGTTTTTCATGTAAATTCAATAATCTAAACACAGATTCTACTGTAAATATTTTACCTTTTGCCTTAATCAAATTAATTAATAAACTTGTGTTCAGAGCCCCAGTGGCTGCTACCAAGTTTGTGTGGATGTGTTCCCAGTACCATTGTAAATTTTACCCAGTGCAGGCCTCGAATTATAATTTTTTTTTAAGCTCTGAACATCCAAGCCCCAGTTAGCCTAATATTCAATACTTGTTGCACAATTGACGTGAAGGAAAGCTTGTTGAGAGAGTGGGATGCGTTTCTTACAAATATCTAGAGCTACACGCGCAGAAAAATTCAAATCCGGCAAGCAGAACAGTAATGATGTAGGCCAAAGTAGAACACTGATCAAATTAAGCCGGAAGAAGGTTGTAGAAATAGATTTTCCATCCCTTCAAAGCTATCAAAAATTTGCTAATACCGAACGGTATTTTGTGTTTAGAATGAGCGAAGATAATGAAAACCAAGCTTACGAATATGCTGGACGCTCCTGTTAAAATAGACATTTTGATATTTTTCAACAGGTAAAGAACTACGTCGGTAGTCAGCAAGATCAGCTGCATTTCCTTTCTGTAAACCGGGGCGACGTGATGCAAGCTTATTCCACCAGTAGGGAGTGTGTCAGTTTTAACTGATGCATTTAAGATCTAATCCACCGAAAACCAAAAACTGGTGTAAAAAGCCGCTAAGTTTCCAAAAAGGATCGGCCTTTGAAGGTAGTGATATCATTCCACCAGGGAAAGGCCAAGTTAATCGCACATACTAATAGTTCGTAAGTTAAATGAAAACTAGAAGATTGCTACTAGCGGTAGCAATCTTCAAGTTTTCATTTAAGGTCCAAAGTATTATTCGGTACGATTAACTTGGCTAATAAGATTAACCTTGGCGGCTTTCCCTGGTGGAATGATATCACTACCTTCAAATGCCGATCCTTTTGGAAACTGGGCGGCTTTTTACACCAGTTTTTTGGTTTTGGGTGGATATCGCAACTTTTATAGGACTGTCAGGTTCGCACAGGGCCTTGAAAACCTTGAAAGGGCTTGAATTTGAAGTTGAGGCGTGCAAGGCCTTGAAAGCCTGGAATTTCTGCAAATTCAGTGTTTTGGCCTTGAAAGTGCTTGAATCCATTAATAGAATTTTTTTTTTGAAATGCTGGAATAATAATAGAAAATTCCAGAATCTTAAAACATCTGACGAAATCTCTAAAGCTCTCGCGTTCATTTTATTTCTGGCCGTAGCTACAGTTTTCTTGCGCTTGTGTTGGTTAATTATGCCAATCTACTAAGAGCAGATTGTAGCTATCCGAACTGTGACGCTTTGCCTCGTGCTTTGCTCCTGTATTGAAATTTCTCGCATGCAACCTGGCTCTTGCTGGTGGCTAATCTTGCTGATGCAAAGATAAGTGACCCAGAGCAGCTTGTAGTTATCCTGGTCTCGTGCCTCCATCTTGTTTTGGCGGCATTTTACGATCACGGACGGGTTGTTTGATACGCATGGCTATAGTGCAACATGGCCGCACATGTTTTATTTTGAATCTCGAGGTACTGTTTTATAAAGGCTTATCGGAAGAATACGGACTCCTCTCCGATTAGCTTCTCGTTGGGCTAGAATGATGTAAAATGATCAGCTGAACAACATTTTCCCGTAACATTTTTGGGGCAAAGGTTTAGTATGGCCATCAGAAATTAATGAAAGCCACACTCTAGCACTGACGGACGTAAAAGAGCTCGTTTTCTTCCATGTTACCAGCTGATATCTTTTTTCCGTAAACAGTTCAGATAAGTGGGTTGTTATTGTCAGTTTAGTTTCGTTATTGTCGGTTAGGTTAGGTTATAGGTACCGGCTTCTGTTTGGCGTTTCACTTGTAATGAACTGGTTGGGGTTTGGCGTTTAACTTGACGGACTTTGGCCCAGTTCAAGCTTTCCTGCACGGCGTCGTCTGCCTCGAGCCTGCCTGCCGGCGACAAGATGGCGTCACAGCCTACCTCACGTAGTGCTAACTTTTGACCTTAACCACGTTTGCCCCAAAAATGGAAGAGGAAAACATTATTCAGCAGGTAATTCTTAGTCCATTAAAAAAAAAAAAATCGGATGGGAGTCCGCATTCTTCTGATGTTCCTTTTTAAATTTCCAATGGGAAAGTGTAAGTTTCAAGACGCGTGGCTTGAAAACTCGGAAGTATGTGGACTGGTTAATACCCAACCCCAATTACCTACTTTCAGCAAGATGCAAGCTCTGTGTAAAAAAACTCAAAAGTCGAAAGTATGGGGGAAAATTGCATTAAAAAGCCATCGGATCTTCATCAAACGCTAACGTCGAATGGATCGTCATCATCGCGTTTGCCGAAATAAAGTGCAAGTGTTAGTCGTGATGCAGCAGCAATAATTTTTAATGATTTTGTTGACGGCCAGCAATCAACGAAAATGCAAATGTGGGTCCATGTCCCACAGACATGGAAGGCCAAAATTATTTGGACTTGAAAAGTATTCTGTTGCATTATTCTTATAATAGATGCGAAGACGTCCGTAAGTTATGTTCTGTGTTCCGATCAGTTAAAAAATGGCTCCCGAAATGTCCACAATTTTTTATGGTTTTAGACCATGCAAAGTTTTTTTAAAAAATGGTTCTCGGGCACACAAAAGTTGAAAAATTGACGAGAGAGGCTGCATGTTTTTATTTATTTTTTAATGATGTTTACGCATTTTGAGGTAGAGGTAGCGTAAAGGGAAAAAAAAAGATTTTTATATAACTTAACTGAAGCTAATATTTATTGGAAGCTAACTTTGGGTAGTTTTAGCAGGGCTTTTAAAATAAAGCGATTTTCGTAAGTGTGGTCAAAGCAAGCCTGGATCAGATTTCATTTCCGAAGCCCAGAAAAAAAGATAATTGACGCGGGGCTTTTTAGGTGGACGCGGCAGTGCCTTTTTTAACTTTACGTGTCCTTAGGGATATTTTTTGTGTCGACTTAAATTATAGCGTGGCGACTATAAAGATTTGTAGGCTTCTGGTCAGTGGTTGTATGTTAAGTTAATTTTCACTTATGCTTGGTGCAGATCATTAGAATAGGCCTATAAATAAAACAAGGTTAAAGCAATTGCAAATGAACGATTAAATTTGCTGAAAACTTTCTTTACACAAAATTTAAAAAGTGCTTGAATTTGATGTGAAGGTAGGCCTTGAAAGTCCTTGAATTTTATTTCCTCAATGCTGTGCGAACCCTGGACTGTGATCGTACAAACGGTTACACCGTCTTATCTTCATCTGTACCTTTTTCTGGAGGAATTTGATATCTATAAATTTTCACATTGATGATTTGCAAATTTACTATTGTCAATTAGCCGTTCGATTAGCCAAATTGACATGGCTTTGTTTATTGTACGAGCATTCTTCACTTGCTTAAGTCTCTTCAATCCCATTTTTGCAGAAACTGGCTAACAATTGCTGAATTCGTTCACTTCGCTCACTCAATCGGCGTATGCCCTTTAGTTGTTTTGTTTATCCTTGTACCTTCCTCTTCTTCGAGATTTTGGCAGCATTAGGATTTATCCTCGACATGACAAGCTATCCTTTTAGTTGCTTGCAGTTAATAGACACATGTAACTTAAGACTGAACATACAATAAGAGCACAATCTTATACTCCACTTTCTTTCTTTTTGGAGGCATTTTATTTCTATAAATAATTAGCCGCTACATCAGCAAACTTGAGAATTTTTTCGTTTGATTTCTTCGTTCACATTTAGTCATGCAGAAACCCCCGTTACTAAAACTGCAGAAATGCGAAGCATTTTATTTTTTGGTTATTAGCAAAAACCACGCTTGCTCATGGATGCTCGTATTGTAACCATCATCTAATGTGCATCCGTTTATTCTTACGCAATCCTTGGCAACGTAAATGTTTGCTTATTTTGTCGTTCGTACCAGTGTTGATTGTACAAGCCATTGTTACTTGAAATCTTTGGTTGCAACTTGGAAAAGAAACGAAATTTAAATTGCCTGGTGGCGAATTTCAAAACCCTCCCACGCATTTGTCCTGACCCCTACAACCCCCAAACCAACAAAAGGACCATGCTCAGATCACCATGCATCCGTGTGCAAAAGTTCAATTTTGTGCCAGCCATTAGCAAAAAATCTATGGGATTTAACATGGGAAAAATCTTATTAGCTAATAGCTGCTAGCTAGACAGTAACATAAAAACAATGTTATTGACATCTTTTTCTCTTTGATTGGTAAACACTGATCCTTTAAATTTTAGTTTAATCTCTGACCCTTCCCCTTACATTTTCCACAATTTGAAACATTTCTGCCGCATTGGGATTTATCCTCACCATGCCAAAATATGCTTTCAGTTGCTTACAGTTAACAGACACATGTCTGGAAGTGAGCCGCCTTTTTATCATTAACAGTCAATTTTTTAACAATCGGATGTCTACAATGGGATGATCTACTGTTACTGTCTACTATAGCGTGTGTCTAAAAATACTGTAGGTAAACTTAATTCATGAGTGAAGGTTTTGCAAAGGGGCTGCAGTGAAGCCCCTAGTTTCAATGGAATTGCAGTTTTTGAGGGATGACAAAAGTGGAGTCTGTGGTAGGTGCTGGAAATTCAGGCATGTATTAAGAAATTTGCATAGTTTGTCCCAAAGGTTTGGGAACATGAATTTACCTATCTTAAAGGTTTAGGTTCAAATTCAGGCAGGCCCCCAAAATATGCGACGTACGACTCAGAGTGGACAATTGAATTCAAGAAATATCTCGAAGCCAACTCACTCCTTACTGCATAAGTCTAGGCACGGAGAACACCTTAGGCATTAAACACAAGTTGCAGCTTGGTCTAATCCTTAGCAGATTCCAGAGAGTTGTGTTCTTTTATAGGCTGGCGAACAATGGAAAGTTGCCTGAGATTTTACGTCACGTGATGAGCTAATAGGTGCGAACCGATCCCAATTGGTTGAGTAGTGGTGCTGGCTCACTACCCGGCTGTTGGCGTCCGGCCAAGTTGAGCTGTTGGGCTGAAGTTGGCAGGGCACACGAGCAGCTTATGTAACTGCAATGTGCACTACGAGTGATGGCCTGTATTGTGCCCTGCTATACGTAGATAGCTGGTTAAGTAGAACATGATCAGTAAAATTTAAAAAATAAAATCATTGAAAATATCAGCCTTCAAATTTACAAATTCGAATCTAATCACAGCTGTGTGTTGAAATAAATTCCACACTCAATTCATTTATTAATCAACAAAAAAAAAAGGACACGGAAAGCACACGTCCCTCCTAGTGTTAGTGAAAACGCATATTTACGGTCGAGTCCAAAATTTGAACCAGGCTTTCCACACCAAGATCATAATTGCACAACTCATGAAGGTACATCACTTTAAATTGAGTTGTTGGTACAGTTCACTTATTTCCAACTGAAAAACACAGAAAATTGGGCCAAATGCAATCAAAATGGAGCTTTTTTCCCATTATGCTATTTTCAAGCTGTTGAAAGCATCGCAAATCCCACGTCTCATTCGTGTGCAGTTTAAAAGACCAAAATTGCAGGGCCCGAACCTGCTTTATTTTAGTTTTTGTTGCCAACCGGAAATATACATTACCTGTTTTATAGCAGTACCCCCCCTTTTGAGCATTTATTTTCCTAGAAGTTTGAGTGTTGTCTTCCCTGCCGGGCTCGTACGGTACTGCACATGCACGGGCTGGGAAGCTCCAGCGCAGCGTCCTGTCGGCATCATTTCTCCACATTCCAGAACTTAGCTCATGGAAGGGAGGCTTAGGCGGAAATTCAGGCAATGTATATTTTCGGGTAGGCAATAAAAATAAAAATTAAGCAGGTTCGGGCCCTGCAATTTTATTCGTTTTATAGCCGGTAAAGTATACATTACCTGTGTTATAGCAAACTTTGTCACCTGGTGGGGGGGCTAGGTTCAAGTCTCCTGCTGTACGAGCCAGCGTCCCCAAGGAAATTGAATTCCTGATGAAGACACCTGTTTTTCCCAACCAACTTCACCGTGCCGACCAAGTCGGAACGACAGCAATACTCGAGGATGAGTGGCTGTTTGTTGTAAGAGGTGAGAATGGGGAATGCGTGTTACTCTGTTATTAAATTGATTGTATACTGCATGTAGGGGTCTTAACATCAAAGGGGTATAAGGTAAGTAATCAGAATTTTACACCGAAACAGCATACCTTGTGGGAAGAAAGATGACTTGAGGATGTTTCTATGATGATGAACATGACACCAGGAACGGAACGTTGGGAAGTCGCATAAGTGAAGGAACGGAACGAAGGTTTCTGGTCGTGTAGGGACCGGAATTGTAGATGGAAGGCAAGGTCTTTTTGTAAGTGCAAGTTGGAACTTTTGATGTTTGGCGTATGCTGTTTTATGTCGTTCCTCATCTTAGTCGTGGCTTTTTTTTTTCTTTTTTTTTTTTGAGATGGAGAAGTGACAGCTTCTGTCGCCCAGAAGATGAAGACATCGGCCAAAGAGGATGATGGAGGGCAGGAACGGATGGAGCGTCATAGGAGGAGACGAGGGAATGGCGAGGTGGATGGAAGACGGAATCCGTATTTTAGAACCTGATGAGGGCACGTTTCAAGAAGAGGATGGGAGAAGCGAATCGATGTTTGGCAGAGAGAGGAACATGCTGGTTCCGTTCCCCTGTTACTGATAGTAATGTAACCGAAGGTGTTAATTTGAATTACAGAATGGAGGACCGGAGTGGTCTGGAACAGCACAACGCCGTCGGATGCGAGTTGAAGAAAGATGAGACAGATTGCATCGCGCAAACCTATACATGATGGAGGTTGCGCGCGGACGTGCGCAGAGGGTGGCAGATTGAAAAAAAATCTGTGATCGTTCCTACAGAGGGTACGCTGTGTTGTAGGTTCCGGAAGTGATGTGGAAAGCAAAACTACTGGCGAAGCGGAACTAGGATGCTGGGAAGGACCTGGGTCCCCAAAGTTAGCAGAATCGGATGATCGGAGAATGCTTGAAATCTAGCCTTGCTAGATTCTAGACAGAATGGACTCGGTCCTTGAGAAAGCTGTGTTGCTTGTCAAGGCGGAACGAGAGGGAACAAAGCACTTCGAGGGACGGGACGGGACGGTAAAACCGGAAGGTGCGGAAGCGGTGTGAAGAAGTCCTCCGTGTTGGAGGTGGGCAAGTTGTGTCTAAAAATTGAGTTCAGTGTAGAGATCGCTGACAAGTCGAGTTTTCAAGGAAAAAGGACTTGGATTCTAAGTCATGAGGAGTCCGTCCGCATGGGGTCGGTGAGGTGGTAACGGAAGTGGTAGGAGGTAGATACCCATGAACATTGTGATGTCCTCTGGATTGAGGAATTCGAAGGGCGAGACTGGTGAAGTGGTTGTGAAGGGAACCATTGACTCATTGAGGCACGTCCTTGGTGGAATGGGGATGCAAGAATCGAGGTCTCCGGAGCTAGTGCAACCTTCTGTTGGAAAGAAAGGAAAGCTGTGTACGACCTGAACGGGAATAGTAGATACTAAGTGTCAGGAAACGTGGTGATTGCTGTTGTTAGTAACATCGGTGTTGTCAGAGGGATGACGGGACGCAGACCTGTAGTAGGACAATATGGCCGTAAGCGAGAGGAGCAGGTAGCAGCAAACTGGAGTGATCAAGAGGATTGGTGAGGAACCGACGGCGTTGAACTGTGCAGGGCCTAACTGGGAACTGAAAAGTCTAAGGTAGGCTGGAGATGATCGATGTGGAAGGTTGTGAAGGGTGGTGAAGACTTTTGATACACTGGCGGGGGAGGGGGAGGGGAAACAGCAGGCCCTGATGCCGACCCCCAGCGGTTATAAACCATCGGAACGGCATAGTAGATGGCCCGAAGTGGCGTAGCAAGGAACGCATTCGTAGAAATACAGGGACGAAGAACGTGTCCACAAGAATGCAGGGACGGCCAGAACGTAGAATCATGTAGGAATGGGGACCAGAGACGGAATGCCACCGGAATAAATAAAGGGTCAATCGGTTCCGCGAAAGGAACCGCGGAATTGGCGAGAGATGAGGCAATCGTTGAGGCCACATGTATTTGTCACAAGGACGACGAAACACAGGCCGATGGGAAACCGTGGAGACAGAAGGAAATATCCTATGGGACCGGTCCTCCCAAGGAGGGAACGGGGAAGTGATCAATGTCGAGAATGCTGGCGGTTCTTGTGTGTGCCATCTGCAGGATTGATGATGCGGAACGGGAATGCTCAGGGCGACCACGCGTTGTGAGCACCCTAGGAGAGATGATTGAGGGATGCAGGTTCGAGGGATTGTGCAGAGGAACGACGCAACGGACAGCAGGATGGATGGCACGGCATCATAGCTGGTGTGGGAGACAAGGTTGAAAGGCGGAACGCAGGGTGGCCAAGTGGAGATAGCTGCTTGAAAGTAAAAGCTTTCGGACAGCCTGCCATGAGGAATGACCATTCCATGGAAGGAAAGGATAGCATGTTCGTTAGAAACATGGAACCGGGTTGGTAGGAATGGCGGAATGGGGAACCAACGGAATCGTGTCAGCAAAGCTCAATCTGGAATATTCAGATTTTTTTTTGTTTTTTTTTTTTTATGAAGTCCTGTTTCGAAATTTGAACCCAGCTCACACGAATGAGTGGCGTCAGTAGTGTAGTAGAAACGGAATCAAGGAACTGGGGATAGCAGTCAACAGTATCGGAATGCTGGTTGCATTGTCAAGTGCCAGTTCCCCCTGTCCTAGGGGAACAGAGGATGGAATGGGATTCTTGGAGGGATCAAAGTGTCGGTCCGAGGATGGAACATGCCGTTCAGGAGAAGGCTAGATCGGCGTTCTTAAGGGGTGCAAGTGTCCTCCCCCCCCCCCCTTCTCTCCCCCATTACCAGACCCAAGTCTAGCAGGGGAAATGAAGGATGACATGAGGAACGTGATGCTGGTCGTGCCGAAGGCCGGAATCAATTTATCAAAGAGGGCGTACAAACTCTCCTTGAGGAAGGCAGTAGTGAGAGGAACCAGCTTTCCAGAGGAACGAGAAAGTGGGAGTCATGGACCGAAGGTTCGGTACGAAATGGAGTCGTCTTGAGGAAAGAAGCGCAGGTCGGGTCGTGCTGGCCGGAATGGACGTGTGAGGGATGCACAAAACTAGCCCAGGCCAAAACAGGCCGCAGGAGAACGTCCCAAGGGAACGTAGGAACGTGGATTAGACCTGTTAAGGAGTAGTGATTAGCACAGCCGCAAGAAAGACTAGCGGACTGCATCGTCAGAGTATATATCAGAGAAGAGGGCTGCGCAGTAGGATGCGCAGATGGTGACGGCGCGGAGGGATATCATACCCTTTGATTTAAGCAACAATATCTAGTGCTGGAGGGAAGGAAGGCGAAAGCTGACAGTAGGCGGTGAAACGGCCTAATCCAAGAAGGCTGCGCAGTGGGGAAGGGAGAGGAACGTCGCTCATCCGAACTGATCTGCGTACTGCCCAAACACAACGATGACATGAGCCGCCCTGGGCAAGAACCAAGGGGAACGGCGGCAGCGAGGAACAGCGGAGGAACATGAATCGGACGTGACGAACCCGGAACGGACAAGGAAAGGCTGTCCCTTGTAATGGTGACGAGGACCCGTCAGGAGGCGGAACGAGAATGCAGGAACTGAGATGCAGCGTAGTTCTAAGTGTTGAGTGACCCTGGAAGGGTAACGGAAGATGGGAGACATCCCAAAAGAACAGCCTTAGCGCAAGATGAGCTGTCCATGACAGAACGAATAAATTTGATTGATGTTCTTGTGGGGAACGGAACGGTCACCACTGAAGTAGAAATGAAGGTAACGTTCATCTGCGGGACGGCGGTATGCGGAATGGAACATAGAATCCTGTGTGAAACATTGAAGGGGATGCTCAAAGAGCAACCACGCTTGGCAATCGCCCTAGGAGAAATGATGCCGACAGGACGCTGGCCCACGCCCGCGCATGCGCAGTACCGTACGAGCCCAGCAGGGAAGACAACACTCGAACTTCTAGGGGAACAAATGCTCAAGGGGGGGGGGGGGCAAACGGCAAAAAAACAGGTAATGTATATTTCGTCGACAGGTTTTTTAAAAAAATTAACTGACGTGTAATTTCTAAATATTATCTTGGTGGAGAAAGTTGATCATAATAAAACAAAATGGTAAATCCATGCACACTACACAGGAAAACATTCCTCGATATTTTGTCACCCTTCATTTTTTAACCTAAATTTACTCCCAAGACGACAACTGGATAGAGGAATGTTTGCCTTTGTCATTTTTTTTGTTTTATCATGACTGTCGAACTGTAAGCTTAAGACATATTACATGCACTTAAAATTTACTGGACAGACACAAATTGTTTTAAGTGTTCATGCTTTATTAAGATAATAACCTATTTACAACAATGCAACACAACCTTTGGTTTTCGGCTTAAATGAACTAGGAATTGGCGTCCCAAGACCAGTACTTGTGTTAAACCAAGAAAGTACCGCCTTGACGTTTAACAAAACCCTAAACTCTGGCGAGCAAGTGTTAACCTACAACTCCACCAAAGGTTTAAAATTGTCATACAACAGAACCTTGATTATGTTAATCACTCTCTTAAAAACTATTATGTGAACTTAAAAAGTGTTAAGCAGTACGGTAATTAAATCTGTGCCCAAAATGTTTTTTTTATCAGGATCAAAAGCGACTATCGATTACAAGTTGTTAATTTTACTTTTAATGGCGCACATACATACTAAACATTTAGGCAAAATAAATATTTCCAGTTTATGACAACCACAAACGTAGATTATATGGATACTCTACTTTTTTCTTCCATAAAATTTGAAGTATTGGTAGTTGCCAAGAAGCTTATTCTTAAAATAGAT
>JAHWFP010203947.1:21181-62863 GCA_023313725.1 Lithobius niger
CCCCCCCCCCCCCCCCCCAATTACACCAAATGATTTAAGACAGGATTCAGCACCACAAAATCCATAAAACTGAGCTCCTAGGTACAGAAAGTACCTAGGAGCGGAAAGTACCTAGCTTTGCACACAAATTCGGTCACATATCTGCTTTTGATCCCTACTGATTAGGATAATCAAGGCTGCGTTATACGAATAACTAGTAGTACGAAATAGTAATATTGGTAGTCATGAAACCTGTAAAAGTGTGTACATCAAGACAAAGGTTTCAGTAAGTACTGGCTTTACAAGCAAGGGGGTAAAAAAAGAACTCAATATTACAATTTCATACCACCCTGAGCTACATTAAAATTCTTAAATGCCAACATGGTTAACAAGCTGTCACGGTTAAAAACATGCATTATCCAACAATTTGTGGTAGTCGACATGATATTGTTTTATGTTTAAGTCTGTGTTTCTTAATAGTATTTAATATAAATAATTTTTCGATGATACGAAAACAACAATGATGCAGGGAAATGTACATCTAGCAGCCATATATTAAATTTCCGACCTTTTATAGCTTTGTCACAGAATTTGTATAAAATCCAAGTAATACCTGGGTGATGGCAAGAATTGGAGAAAAGTAGTTGGTGTTGTATCACGACAGCAAGGCTCAGCAATATTAGCAATACTGATACAAAACTAAATCGGTTTGCAGTTATTTCGTTAAAAAGTTACCAATTTTGATGTTTTAAGTTGTGTTAAATGTTTGTGGTTTTTTTGCAAATTTTTCGCTGCAGTTTTTGAATTTTGGTTTCATACAGGCAGACAAAACTACTTACGATGGAATAAAACGGGAAACAAAGCTCAATTTAACATGAACAAACCACCACTCGCAAACTCTGTGTCCTGCTAATTCTAGAAATTTGCAGGACAATAAGTTTGTGAATGTCCGTTCGTGTGAAATGGAGCGTTTCTGGTTTAAATTTGAATGCAAACTTTCACAGTCAGAGTCGTTCTGGAATTTTTCAGACAAAAAACTTCATTGCGCAATGAAGAACAATTCTAACAATGAAGAAAAATTCTTCGGGATTAACTGCAGTGAAGGGATGATTACATCGCATCAGCTAAGCCTTGCGCAACACTGATTCAAATTAGACTACAGTTTTCATCGTGCAGAGATAACGAAACCTCCGGGAAAACTTTTATCCGTTCCTTGTCAATTGCTTGCCAACATTTTCGTGACAGTTTAACTGTCAAATCAGCAGATTATTTGCAGATATTCGAGGCAGTTTTAACTAAGCGTGATACAAACCTATCAGCATTGAGATCAGTCTAAAAAGCTACATCACGCTAAAGATCACTCAAGAGAATCATTCGTCGTACTGATCAACTTAAAAATGGGGCATCTATTTTGGTAAAAGCTTAGCTCTTTTACAGCAGCCACCTAATAACTGTATATTTATGCATCGACTTTTGTCATAGACCGCTGGTAGCACAGTGCAATTAGCACTGATCTTAAATTCGGACTGCGTATTAATTTTGTGTTTACCGTATTTCCCCAAATATAAGATGCCTAAAATGTAAGAAGAGTAGAATTTTTGGGCTTGCATATTCCAAAGAAATAATGGCAGGCTTTCGTAAGGCTTGGGATGAGTTTGTATACTAGTAAATTAACCTGGTACTGGATTCAAAGCCTAATATTTTAATAACATCTTCGATTTTGGACTGCTTACTGAAGCAAATTTCAAAATACATTTAGTTTTCCTGAATAATACAAAAACTAATTGAGCAAATGGCTTGAGATTAACACCATTGCATAGCTCTCGCAAAAAGATTCAACCGGTGTATTCATACATCAAATATAACAAAATTTGACCAAATTATGGATTTGCACGCGAGTATAAGATGATGCTTCTGTTTTAATGGTATAAATTTGAAAAAAAGTATTGTCTTATATTCGGGGAAATACGGTAGGTGTCGTGCTCACAGATTAAGTTATTCAATTGTGAACACTTTCAAACACTTGTCCTAATCATTCAAAAGACGTACTACACTAAGATGAAAAATAGAAACTAAACCGTGCGAGATCTGGGATGACACCAATGAGTCGAATGAGCTACACATTTTCTATGGAAAGAATTTATACACCTCGTCGTTTAGATCAGGACAAGAATTCTTGAGTACAACATTTAACAATTCTAATTTAAAAAAAAATAAAACATTGCTGTAATTGTGCTATGCAGAGTGATTATTAAACACCTACAAAAATGCAAGTTTGAAATTGCAAGTTGAAGCATTTCGAGGTACAATTTTTGATCATACGACTAACCGACGCAATTAGCAAATGCTGTGAAATTTGTGCAGTAGCTATTCGTTAAACTTCTAAATTTTTAGTGCAGTTTCTATTAGCCTAATTAACCGTCAATTCATTACTTGTGTTGTTTATAACTGCTCTGTTCAAGGCTACCTCCAAAATACTTTGATGGTTAAAACCTGACCAGAAAAACGCGAACACCATCGATTTCATGTAACTTGTCCATACTGCTTTAAAAAGTCAATAAAACTGTAATGTCAGAGGACACTCGTACGTCTTCACTAGTTCGCAGCTACAAGTCTTGTCAACAAAAATGACAAGTAGTGAAATCAACCTGGTCACTGCACTGGCAAATATGAAGTGGAGCACGCAGATTCGTTGTTAACAATGATGCATTGTTTAATAAGTGTTTCTTATAGATTTTCGACATTCCTTTTACTACTACTAACTTGCTAGCTTCAATGTATGCTAGCAGGCGTGTGCGAATAATGCACTCTAACGTGCAGGAAAACCGCATTCAATGCCATTACAGTTTTTATCACTTGTGTAAGGTTTGTACCACCACAATTATTATGGCTACCATCGGCAGTTTAAAATTAAACAATAATTACTTGTTAGTACGTTTAAAACTAAATAAAAATATTTGCAACCAAAGTTCAGACAACATTCGTCCACAACACGAGTATAAAAATGAGATAGACTACATTTTAAAACTTATAAATAAGCTAAATTCATTCCTAACTACTATTGAACAAAAGTTCCAAGTGAATTAGAAAACAATTCACTTGACGACAAGCACTGCAAGTAAATCTACTCGCAACATCTAATCGATTTTAAAAAAAGTAAAATAAGTTAAAACAACAACCTTTGTCAAAAAATATAACTCTTTCTGCTCAACCAAATGGATTACTTGACAATAAACCTCAATTTTGCTTAAAATGTTCTTATCAAATAAAATGAAAAAAGGCGAATATTTAACTGGAGCACGGATACAAATTGCGCACCTGGACATAAATCAGGCCGGTATTATGCCACCAGTAAAATGCTAAAATCACTAATATGTGCCATAATTGATGGCTAGCGCCAATGAAGTCGAGTCGACCTACGGAAAAAATAAGTTTGATTAATATAATAAGCACAACACACAAAACACACATACAAATTAAAAACTGTGTGTTAAATATAGCACTGATTACAGATTAATCTTTAACAGAAAACACTAAGTAAAATTGGGGAAAGTCTGAAAGCACTTGCTGGCGAGAGTGGCATACTCTGTGAAAAGAGGTAAATAAAGTAATATTTGTGCTTCTTACGTTTTACTCCCAGCCATTATCAATATTTTCATATTTTGTCTTGTGGTATAATACATAATAAAAATATATACTTTGCGTGCGCCGCTAGTATACCCCTAAGCCGCCGCGTCATATTTTTATGAGTCCGCCGAATATTTTTCGGATGCCGCCTGGCCTAGCCGCCGAAAAAAAATACAGCTGAAAGCCGTAATTTTTAAGCTGTGATACATTAAAAAACATTAAACAATCATAAAATTACTTGCAAATTGTTTCTAATGGCAAACTCCTCGACAGTCTTAGATTTAGGACTGTGCGAAAATCGAAACTTTCGATTCGATTTCGATTTTATTATGTTGTCGAAATCGAATCGAAACCGTCAGAATCAAAATCGAAAAATTCGATTAACGAGATTCCCACCGATTAACGAGATTCCCACCGAGTAACGAGATCCCCATCGAGTAACTAGATGAATTATTTTCGAGTTTTTTTTTTAATTTTCAGAAAATACACTGAATAAAGTTTAACAAAAATATTTGAATCAAGTAAAGCATTAACTTTAGTCAAAAACGTGTAATGACTTTGTTTTATGTGGCACCTGTGCATGGTACCACGTTAATCATTGCTAAAATAGTGTAGGCATTGCCTTACAACTTGCCAGTGTAAGTTTAGCAATCAACTAAGGGGCAATAATTTGCCAAACTTGCACAATATATGAAGTTAATTTGACTAAATAAAATCTAAGGATGGTGCTACTCAAAAGGGGGAGGGGGGGAAGGAGGAAGCTTGCTTTCTAACTTACTGTTAAAACCAAAATGTAGTTTTGCGCATTAAATGAAGCCATAATTCAAAGTTGAATGTATTTTGGAATAACATTAGTTTACAGGAATGTAATTACTTAAAATTAATATCTTTTTCAAAGGCTAGCCCTTATTGATAAAAATTGAAAAAACAAAATAGTTTAAAATCGAAAAAGAAAAAAATTGAATTTCGAAATCGAATAATAATCGAAATCGAGATGTTCTTCCCCAAAATCGATCGAAATCGAATCGAACCCAAAATATTAAAACCGCACACCCCTACTTAGATTTCATAGTTTTTAAAACCAGTTCTCTTGCCAGCATCTTAAAAGTGCCAAAAATCTGTATGGTCATTTGCATGTATGGTTACTTTCGGTTTCATAAAACATCGTTAATTTTATACTGTGACAGTTTGAGTACTTTTTGTTGTGAAAGTGAGCATTTTTTCTAATGACTTTTGTTCGTTTCGGGTTCGTTTTAAGGTTATAATGTCAGAATACATGCACGTGGTGTGGCGTGGATTTTATTTAAATGCTATAATTTGAGGGTACAGATTTTTTTCTTATCATCTAGCATTGTCTCTCCATAGGAATTTTTTCAAATTTCGTCATTTTTTTTTATCTGCAGAGTTTCACCTTTGATACTTGTTGCTTCATTACGGTTGATTTAGCCGAAAATTGGCCGCCAGCTGGCCAAATTTATAGCTAGCCGGTGGTGGCCAGAAAATTGGTGGCAAGCTGGAACTATCAAAATAATGCATCTGAGGGGGTATAACTGCTAGACAAAAGCAGTCACTGCGACAACCAATCAAAAAGCCGCATATTAACGCTGTAGTGCGCGCATGTTCATTGTTTTCAAGGCATCAATATACTCACTTCGTTACGGGAGAAGCATATTACTACGGAAAGCAACCCTCTGCAAGCGTCATTAAGCATGAGGGCACGAGTTTGGAAGACTAATGGGCAGAAACTTGTGTTACTATGGTGGCTTGTTGGCACACGCATTTTTTTTCACACACAAAACTTTTATGAAACCGGAACTTGGGCGTTCCAACACCGTTAAGACACACTACAATATTGTAAGGTAAACTGCACCCGTGCCAGTGGTCATCGTGTACCGGTTTCATAAAAGTTTTGTGCGTGTATAAAAAAATTGTTGTGTGTCCCAATAAGCCATCGTATGTTGCAATCACGTACGATGGCTTCTTGGCTGGCAAACGGTACTAAGGAGAGCGAGGGAGAGCGAATTTTGTGAAGGTAAATTTGCCATATGCGGTTTGTAAAAATAAGAATTGTTTTGGCAGTATAAGACAAGCACAATGTTTATTTGCCAGCATCATTGAGGCTTAAGCTACGATTACCAGCGCTATTTGCGCTAGTAACCCTTTGGTGCTGTTATGTTGCGACTAAGAGTTACAACCTGCTTGCATCAAGCGAAGGATGATAACGCCATCTCTTTTAAAGAAACAAACAAACCACACACCTTCTTAATTAATGGTAGATGCTTCTTATTTTCCAGTGGTGACTACCAACCTTTAATTTAATTTTTGTTCATTCTTAAATTCCCGGACGTGCACAAAGTACGCAGAAAACAGAAACATTTTCATGCCAGTGAAGCTTGAGAAACCACCAAAATAAAGCTTATGTTCGCCACGGTGTTAAGTGTTAACATTTGTCATGGAAAGAGACAATTTGATTGGAGGAATATTGTGACTGATGGCTGTGCAAATGATTGTTCCTATCGTAGAATATCGTGGGATAATTATTTTACTGATGTGGATAGTCATGGAAATGCACGTGTCTGTCGCTTTTTATTTGGCTGTTGACAACGAGCGGCTCTTAGATGGTTAAGGGGGATTTGACCTCTGGCCCTTGTCATGTCTCTTTCTTTCATTATCTTTATTTACATAAAAAGTGTCAAAACGCGAAACACGCCCGTTGTTTGACCATGCTTGCACCAAGTCAGGGCGACACAATGAAGGAGAAATAGAATCTGGGTGAACCGGCGCCCTGGCTAAGTGGCAATGCGGTGGACTCAATCCCGGAGCCTGTGATGACGTAGCAGTATTTCTAATTGGGGACGACCCGGGGATTTCTGTGGCGAAGCTCTTGCCATGGTAGACGGCGAAGAATATCTGGACTTCCCCGTTTTTCCAGCATCATTCTTGGCGTGGCGATGTGTGGACGCAATGCCCTTAGGCTTGGCCTTGTGGCCAGCATCAGCTTTCGACGACAACTTCGCCACTTCCGTTTGATGTGTCTCTTAAAATAACGATTGGGTGAAGCAACAATCCTGTCCTTAAATAAATACGGATGCAAACCTATTTACCGTGCCTTTTGGACTTATATGTCAGACTGCTTGAGCGGGGAATTGAACCGCATAAAAGCAAAAGACGGAGTGGCATTGAGTTTGGCACGAGTGCCCGAAACGAAGTGAGAGCAATGGCGGCTATATCAGAATGATATAGACTGTGCCGCCAGCGCTCCTGGCGGATGACAAACTAAACTTAATGCACTGCGCTTTTAAACGTATAAGGGTTTAAAAATTCTGGCAATTAAAGAAAAAACGAAATGATTTAGCACGTAAGGAGGATCGTATTTTGCAGATAGTAAGAAACCAACGCTCTCATATTCTTACCTGGACAAAGCCTTTCTGGATAGTGAGAAACATAAAAGAAAAAGGCCAGCGCTATAATGGCGTACATAACAACAACGCGGGGGAATAGGGCCTGGAAAGAGAAATGAACGTACCGTGAATAACAGTTTCAGCATGGATAAATAAATAACTTAACCATACTCTAATGCTTGGCTAACTGCACTATACAACATGTTCCACAAATTGTTTGTCAGATGTTAGAAATGACATTTAGGTTGGGGCGACTCTCATCCAAACAACCCTTTGAAAATGGACTAAAATAATTTTGATTTCGAGCCTTGACAGATGGTCCTAGTTATAAGCTTGCGTAAGCAACTAATTATATTAAAATGATTTTAGCTAAACATGAATCAGGGACTCTTTCTTGGTAATAAATCATAAGGGATGGAAGTCACTCTTGGTATTTGAAAGATTTTTGGTGGTATGCAAAGCTAAGAAAAAAAAGGAAATCCGCTGAAACCAGGAAGGCTGTCATCCCTGAATTATACCGATACATACCCTAGAGACATTACATTCATCTTTTAATGCTAAGAATTGAACAATTTTGTTCTTTAAATGCATGATCAGGCTTTTTATTACTGTACTAGAGGAAGCCCGTGCTATGCACGGGGCCGGTCACATTATCCGGGACACATTTCCTGGGACATTTTCCCGGCACTCTTCCCGACGACTTGTCAGATTGATCGACCACTCATGCCTGGCTCTTTTTTGGCTGCAGGTAGAGTGGGAGAGTGCATTTTCAATGCAGGTGTGAGGAGGGGAGAAGTGGTTTTCCTTTAGGCTTTCCTTTTCCTTTTAGCCAGCGTCCAATATTATAATAAAGATGCAGTTTTGTATTAAGGACTATAAAAATACTACATAAGCCTACAATAATAAAAAGCCTGATCATTATCACATTTGAAAGAAGAAAATGTCAAGAACTTAGTAAATTAGAGCTAATATAGTATGTCTATTGTGTATTAAAGTCAAACATTCAAAACATTGGCCAAAGTTTTATATTGACCTCTTCTTGTCACATCAGCGTTTAGCTGTGCTTTCAGTAACGTAGTTGTATCCGCAGTACTTACCTGAACTATATATTTATCAGCTCCACCGTTGAGGTACACCCAGTGGATTGTTGGCACCAGTCCGTACACCACCCATGAGCAATATATGACAAGCCTTCGAAACTGATACTGTTCAGTTATAAATTTGGGGTCAAAGGCCATTGAAAGAGCAGCTCCAAACGCTACCATGACTGACGCACTGTATATAATACGCCATGCCTGCAACAAAATATAAACGAAATTCAGTACAAATTCTAAACTCTTAATGCATACAAAAACTGTTTTGCATACTGCGTTCACTGAAAAACAAGATTTCTGGAAGTAAATACGAGGCATAACAGCCTTGCTCAAACTAACTCAAAAACTCGTAGACAAGAAAGGAGTCCACATGTGTGTTTAGAGCCTGTGTCTACAGACATTGCTTTAGTAATACAATGCCGAGAAGTGTTACATAACAACCATTCCCTCATCCCACACATTTTTCGAGCAGGGCTAACATGAATAACAGCAGAAAGACCAAGGAATGTTTTAAGTTGGAGCAATGACAGAGGGTAAGTTAAAGTCCCATTCTAGGGCCTAGCATTTTCTTTCAATTTCTATTGAGTAAAAGGAAATCAAGGTTGAAAAATAATGGATTGGAGGGACGCAGGTTCCCAGCTGAAGCCATTTACCAGAAGGTGAGAGAAACAATTTTGCTAGGTAATTCCACTCGGAAATCCTTAGGATCTTTTACATGAAACAATCGACATGAGCACGAGGCAGTACAGGCTCTTCTCTTCCCAAAAATGTCGGGTGGCTGTTGGACCTATCATCAGCTTCTTCCTGCAGGGGCTGTCACCCGCAGTGAATTTCACCACATAGTCCGTGAAGCTCTTCAAGGGAAAATGCCCGACAACCCGATGCCGCCGCCGCCGTCGTGCACGTCTTCCGCCTGTCTTGCCGCACTCACGATAGGGTTACGTCGACTGCTAGCCATGGAAGCCACAAACGCAGCCCTCAATACCCATCCAACCCAGCCAAGAAACGAAAGACCGCCGATCCACCGGTTGTACCAAGGATCCTCCCGGCAAACCAACCCCCGGCTTCAGCAGCTCAAAAACTGCTTTCACCGCTGCACCAACCAGCGTCACAGAAGAGAATTCACTTTCCAGTTGACCCGGATGATGATCCTACCATCCCATTAGCATCACTCCTGAAGACTGTGGAAGAGACAGTCCCGGACTGTTTTCTTTTCAAGCCGTCACAAACTGCTGACGCTCCCGTCATCAACACAGGACTTGGCTTCGCTCTCCGTGAAAAAGACGCTAAACCCCGCAACCTTCTCGGCCAGTCGACCACACTACTGACTTGCCTGCTTCGCAATGGGGGTTCCCTATTTGGGAAAGGCGGCCCTCTCATCCTCGACAAAATACCTCCGGCTCCACGCGCCGGCCGGGAAAACAGTTTCTTTCGCCCGCTCGGCGACGGCGCCACAAATCCCCGAAATTTCAACACTTACGCAGAATGTGAATTCCTTTGCGGGGAAGTCAAGATGGACTTCGGAACTGCTCTTTCCATCCCAAAGAAAGCTGAAATTCCAACTTTCATCCTTTTCGAGAATGATAAATGCCTCCGCCTGAGCTTACGGGCAGCATCACAGGCTGACGTACTTAACACTGCCGTCACTGCCGAGAAACTTTCACCTGATTCCAGCCCGGATGAAATCCGCAACCTGTCATCCCTTATTTCACAAGTCTTCCCAAAAGCCAGCTTTGCGACCTTTCACTCTCTCAATTGGGCAACCAGGGCCTTATTAACACCCTCCTCCTTCGGGAGATAGCCCTCTCGTCGGCCAACAACCTCAATGTCTCGACACGCCATCGATTCCGGAACCAACCGATCCACGAGTCCGACACACTCTTCCGAGGCCTAATCCCGATTCTTGTGCCACACCTGGACATCTCCAGAAAACCTAAGCCTCACCGTCAGAACCTTTCATCAAATCGGCCTTTTCATAAGAACAGGCAACCCAATCCCCGTTCTCCGACGGATAATTGGAACAAAACCACCAACCCACCCAACCGTTCCAACGAAAGCCCTCCCTCTAAACCGAAACAGCAGCAGCCATTTCGTGCCAACACACCACGTCTCCGTTCCGCGGCCAACGCATCCAACACAACCGTGCCGCAACTCCCGATCAACGCAGCCGATACTCCTCACCAGGGGGCAGAAGCTCCTTTCGAGAAGAACCAACAATGACGCCTTTCACCTCTCCTGCTTTCCAGTCGGTGCAAGACTCCGCCACTTCTATCCGGCTTGGCAAAACCTCACCCGCAATGCAGAAATTTTCTCGATAATAAAACACGGATTTCGTCCGACCCTTCTGGCACAGCCTCCACTATCGGCCTTCCCACCCTGGGACTTTGCACCGCAGATTTCAGATTCCCTTTCATTCGAAGTCTCGGAACTCTTACGGAAAAAAGCCGTCAGAGAATGTCACAACCCGGGACCAGATTTTTCAGCACGATCTTCACTCGACCAAAGAAATCAGGACACCTACGCCTTATTTTCAATATGAAACCACTCAACAAGTTCATTCTCAACGACCATTTCAAGATGGAAACTCTGGAAACAATCCGTGTTTCATTCAAACAAGACGATTGGACAGTGTCAATCGACTTGAAGGACGCTTATCGTCCCCCTACAACCAAAAGGTCTACGAATTCCATTGTCGTCCCTTCGGGTTAAACGCTGCACCACGTATTTTCACCCTAGTTCTGAAACCAATTCTTGCAAGCCTTCACTAGCAATAAATCCAAGCCAGCTCTTACCAGGATGACTGGGCACTTAACAACCCAGACCCACACAAGCTCGAACTCAACAGAGACAGGACGATCTCCTTAATCAACTGGGCTTCGGAGTGAACCAAGCAAAATCAAGATTGACACCTGCTCCATCCTTCACCTTCCTCGGGACTTCATACAATCTACAATCGGGAAGAATCTCACCCTCATTGGATCGCATTCAAGATCTCCTATATCACATACGCCTCTTCTGCAACCAAACAAGCTTTTCACCTCGGGAACTCAACTCCCTAATTGGGAAAATGGACGCCATGGCAAGACTCATTCCTTACGGCCGATGGATGGTCAGGCCCCTACACCGTCACCAAATAGACAACTGGTCAATCAATCAAAATCACTCAGAAAAACAGATGCCTTTCAACAAAGACTTTCCCTTCGAAACTCTCCTTTGGTGATCAGACATCACAAACCTCACAAAGTCAATGCCTCTCCATGAACCCCCACCCGACCGTCTCATCTTCACCGATGCATCCAAAGAAGGATGGGGAGCCCACCTAAACAATCTCGAAGTATCGGGCTCATGGCCAGCGACAAATAAGAAACACATTAACATTCTCGAACTTCGTGCAATTCTCCTAGCTCTCCATCTCTTCCTGCCACAAATTCAAAACCAAGTAATCCAGATTCAAGCCGACAACACGACAGCAATGGCTTACATCCGCAAGGAAGGTGGAACAAAATCTAGATCCCTGCACAGCCTGACTTCAGAACTCTTCAACCTGTGCATTCCAAACAACATCACCCTACTGCCTCTTCACATTCCGGGCAACAGGAATGTGATTGCAGACTCTCTGTCACGCCGAAAACCACCAACGGGCGAATGGTGCCTCAAGAAATCCATCTGCGAATATGTCTTCAACATCTGGGGCACACCGATGCTAGACGTATTCGTCACGAAGCACAATGCCAGACTTCCCCACTACATCAGCCCAATTCCGGACGAGACCGCAATGGCAGTGGATGCCCTGACCTTCCCATGGACCAATCTGTTCGCATACCTATTTCCACCCTTCAAACTGCTACCACAGGTACTTCAGAAAATCGTAGAAAGCCAGAGCCAATTCCTGCTAATAGCCCAGCTCTGGCCATCAGCACCATGGTTTACACTCCTTCTAAACTTAGTAGTCGACAACCCAAGAAGTCTGCCGCTTCTACCAGATCTTCTACCACAACAGAAAGGGTCAAAACTACACCCGAATCTTGCAAACCTCAACTTACACGAGTGGATACTATCGTCAAACTCCTCAAGAAGGTTGGATTTCATCGCGAAGAGGACGAACGCATCGCCTCAAAGGCAACCAGAGACTCAACAAACTGCATGTACGACAGCCACTGGTCAAAATGGATTCATTGGTGTATCACAAGGAAAACTAATCCAATCGACCCCCCTTTACCAGACCCCCTTAAGTTCTTCAGCGACCTTTTTAACATTGACAAATTGAAAGGGTCAACAATCCTTGTCTACCGTTCAGCATTAAACTCTTTTTAAAGCAGCAAAAAAACAAAACTACTTGACGATTACCGCATCTCGGCATTACTACGTTCCTTCGAAAACGAACGCCCAACAACTTGACGAACCGTAACCGATTGTGATCTATCGAACCATAAATCAACCGAACCATAAATGAATCGAACCATAAGTCAACCGACGGCAAAAAACAAAACAAACCGGCACCAATATCGTAAAGAACTTTAAATTTTCACGAGGCATCTCACAACTTCCGGCCCGTGTATGTGGCGGACGGATCTACCGACCATACGCCAAACTAGCAAATATGGGAGACTGAACTGTTTTAAAGTGTTTGTAAGGTCGAAGGCCAAACAAGAGAAATGTTATTTCCAATCTCGCGCAGTGGATTGAAGCGAAAATGTTCCTCGATATTCATTTGTCCCCATGGTCAACTTCTTCAGAAGCCAAAAAATATTAAAATAAAAAATGTTGGGAGGTGAACAAATGATGTTTGGGCCATTCAACAACAATCAGGGAATATTTTCGCCGCCATCGTGTGATCGAGTCCAATATTCTCATGCTTTGTCATGAACACCCACGTAATGAAATAAATACTAAATACAAAAAAAAAGTCTATTACTTACGGGAAAACATGCAAAAGCATAGTATATGCCCGATAGGAAGATCCCAAGTATGCTAAATGACACACCCGTTAAGTCCCAGGCTAGCCATAGTCTATAAGCTTGTTCCGAGTGGCACCCAAATATATGGTATGCTGTAGACATAAACATGCTAAACTGAAAAAAAGAAAGAAAAAATCACATTATTACACAACTTGAGTAATTCAGTCTTCTTGTATAACTTTGCAAGGCGAATGGTGAGCAATAAAATTCTTTATTAAAGGTGGTTGATTCTGTTATACCGAATGTTGGCCTTCCTGTACACTATTATGTTTCATTCCGCGAAACCTATGTAAATGCTGTAGTTTTTTGTCAGATGTAGCCAAAATGGGGTCAGCATAAGCCCTTATTATTAAAATTATTTTTATAGGATAAAATGAGCTTACGCTGACCCACATTTTCGCTGGTGGATAGTCCCCATGACTACTGACCGGTTACCAGATAGGGGATTCAGACAAAGCCTTTCAGCAACTATGGGACCTATCTTGGATATTATATTGGAAACACAATCAGTTTTTCGATTCAAAACCTTGGGTTTGAACCTCCTTCACTACACTTCTTTCTGTTTCTAAAATTTCTAGAAGGTTCAAAATTGGGCTGGCTTATCTACTCGAGTATTAGTTTGCTTCAGGTGACATCAAAATATTTTTTTATAAAAAAAAAATGTGTTAGAAACGCTAATTACAGCTGAACCCGCCTTAATTGTTTGAAGTGACTCAGTTTAAGACTATTTGTCCTGCATAAAAATTCAGCGGAAGAGTCCCAAATTCGATTAATAATTTCCTTTTCCTTACTCAAATTTAGGCTACTACTATTATTTTTTATTTTACCAGTTTATTTACCCATACACTCGCACACAGCCCAGTTTTCACCAATCCATCTACGAGGAAGTAGTGAAAACATGCCATTAAAGAATAGATTACAAGTCAGCAGGACAAAAATGAGTAGTTGCCAACTTGCACTCAAAAAGACTGATGACCTTAAAACTGCAAAACCTACATGTAGCTGCAGTACTAAGGATGCCACTTAGGAAAGCAATTCAAATTGTAGTGTATTGAAAAAAAAAATTACATCGACAGGCTCGTAGTTTTTTTTCTTTCTTCTTTTAAATGTGTTTCAAGCTGCTTTAATGAAATTCGAAGCCAATGTGTTGCATAAAGATTAGACTGGCTGCTCTGGTTTGGTTCCGTTCAACACGTATCACCATAACATAAAAACACGCTTAGAAAAGTGAACTTTAAGGACTTCCCCTTATATTTACTTTATAATGTTAGCCTAGTTTCTTTTTTATTATTTTTATGTAAATATTCTGGAGCCGTACGTCACCTGAAGCTAACTAATGATTACATAAACAGAATGCTGAATTTTGAACCATACTAATAAACCGTACAGAAGAAGTCTAGAAAGAGCACGAGTAAACCAACTATTCTATCCAGGAACTCCCACCAAACCATCAGACCCCCCCACCCCCCCAATCAAGAAAAAAAAATACTATTCATTTTTACACCAGGAGTCTCGAACATAGCCTGTAATGATGAGTAAAATTACCGCCCTTACATTTCCACAAACTCCCTCTCTTTTTGATTCCTTCACAGAGCGGGTATCCAATGCATGGTAAATTAATACTTGGTAAAATGTAGTTCAAATAAGTTTTTAACAGAAAATGGTTTCCCATAATGCCTCGGGAAGGCCTAAGGACTGTCCAGTCATCAGACCAAAGAGCTACTTTATATTCGCAACAAATTATTTCAGCTTCCTGGCCTGTTAACGTTCACAATGAAGCAATTTAAGACACAAAATTGAATTACGAGCCGCCGTTAAGTAATTGGAATTCAGCGTGTCTCACTGTTCGAAGAAGGCCATTAGAATGCTAGTTTCAAACTCGTTACGTAATATTACGTTAACAAAAATAAAAGCCTTAACGCAAGCAGAAATCTTTCTGTAGCCAATTTACCTATCACCCCTTGAAATATCTGAAAAAAAAACTAGGTGCCTTTTAGACAAAGTCAGACTACCGGAGCAGGAATTGAACCGTCAACCTTTAAGGCCAAAGGCCAAAGTCCTACTGCTAAGCCATACTGACACACTCTTTGGGCTCAAAGGTCAACGATTCAATTTCCCCTCAGGTATCTAACATTTTAAGTCCAAAAGGCAACCGAAATAGGTTTGCATCTCTATTTATTTATCATCACTTATCGAGTCGATTTGGGTTTCCATCACGTTTAACACTTACAATCTTACAATTGTTTGGTAAGTGTTTAAATTTGGGTGTAAAAAGTAAGCCATAACATTTTATGTAAGCTTTTTAAAATTAAAAACATTACCGCACACCAGCATTAGTTCTTAAATTATATACAGAATTTTTACGTTGAAAAAAATCACTGTAAATGCACTTATTTTCATAAAGTCAAGACATCACTTCATATCTTCGCAAATTTTGGATGATCCGCAACCCTGGAGATGTAAATTCACAGGCGATCGTCTTCCTCAGGCAGTCTACATTGACTCAAAACATCGTGCAACAACCGTTCGTCGTCTGCTAGGAATTTGAAGCGCAAGTTTGGCCTCCGGTATTTGTTGGGTTGGATTTCCATTTTCTTCTCAGCAACACATTGAATTTGCCACGCATTAGAGCACATGGCTGTTGGCCGATACAAGGAATAAATTATGAACGAACAGCATTGCAGTGCACCACATGGAGACACAAGACAAGATAAATTGGGAAGGAACAAAAACGCTTGTAATCGCCAACACTAGAAGTGACATTCATCTGAGAAGCCTTGAATCCCTGGTTATTCCACACCACAACCGAGAGAAGGCTGTGCTGATGAATATCCAGGGACACTCAAACCCTGGAATTAGCTATCTAATGCGTGGCGAACTCAATGTGTTGCTGTCTTGCTGAGAAGAACATGGGAAACCAACCCAACTAATGCCGGAGGCCACGCTCATGCTTCAAATTCCTAGCAGATGGCCAATGATCGTTGCTCGGTGAAAGTGACACCGAGTCAATGTGATGCCTGAGGAAGACGATCGTCAGTGAATTTACATCACTAGGGCTGCGGATCGTCGAAAATTTGTGAAAATATGAAGTGATACCCTAACTTTATGAAAATAAGCGTGTTTACAGTGATTTTTTCAATGTACGTAAGATGAATTTTCATAGTAAGCGGTGTGACGTTTTCGAACAGAATTTTTTTTCGCAAAAACGAGCACCATGCCGACTTGCATTGAAAAGACCACAGAGAAAAGACCAAACCACAGCTTTCTGCTTCAGTAATTATACAGATCGAAGCTTTATGTTTCTGAATGGTCGCTGACAAATAAAATCACAGATCTATACACTACATTATCACTTAAAAGATGTGATTTCGCGTTCGTTCTCATTATGTCCATAATAGGGAAATGACGTCACATTTGTTAATAATCGGACTTTTATGGAAACACGAAGCTGCTTCTCGGAAGCGTTCGTAGTAGTAATGCCCATATTATGGCAACGAAGTCACTTTCGCAAATCGTAGGCCTTTTACGGAAACACGAAGATGCTCTTTGGCCGTGAAACATTTAAAGTGGTTTATCAGTGGCACGTCTTTTAGGTCTAAAAACACCTGCGCCAAAGCTGTGATGGGGCTAGTATCTCTACGCCAACTAGAGGTTCCAACTAATCTTGACATCGTAAATATAAAACTAAACATCGTAAATCGAAAACCGAAGTCGAAAACGTAAAACGAAATTACTTAGAATTGTTTTGCGGAAAGAAAACAAAAATTCTCAAACTGAATCCCACTCGTGCTTCTATGAAATATGTAGTTTGTGCGTTTTAGCACTCGACTCCTTTCCAGCAAATTTGCCTCCACCTCCGGTCTCGGGAAATTAAATCTGGAAAGGAGTTTCGTGCTAAAACGCACAAATTAACGATTTCGTAGACGCACTCGGGGTATTATAGCCAATAATATTAATAATGGTTGACCCCTTCAAAAGGAAGATTTACTACATGAGGGCAAGGAATGATCTAAAATAGTTGAACCCCAATCGCTTTCTAGGTGCAAGCTGCAGAACTAGTATTGTATTCCTAGCATGTTTGTATAGCAGGTCCCCGCAATCCTAAACGCTCTTGAACCTATCCAAACCTTGCACATACTAAATATGACTGCCGAGATAAGTGCTAACTGGCCGGCTGTGTGCATGCTTCAAATATCCCTGTATCCATATTGTGAATGTAATGCTTTTCTTTATTTTAAATTAGTTTTTCATAAGTGGAGTCACTGGCCCCTAGTTATTATGATTTCAACATCCATTAAGGATAGAGCAATAAAACAAGAGTGAATTTATTACTGTGACGATTTTTCCTGATGGAGGTTTAGGTGACCTTTACCATATTCCTAATTTGCTACGTTGGACAGTGACTGTTGGATGAGGAAAACTAAATTAATTACTAAATTATTTATCAACTTTAGCCCTTTATTTCCCAAAAGAGTTCAATGGCACACTCAAACCAACAGTGCAACTCGTAAAAAAATGTCCAAAAAACCAATAAACAAAAAGTTGTACAAGCAGCAGAACACGCAAATGTGACGCTGCTTACTAAACCACGCAAGTAAGAAAATTTGAGGTTGGTTTGTAACTTAAAGAATGCAATCCGAGCCTTAAAATTAGGCCCGCATCTGATATCCACAAATCCTTCACTCAAGACTGTTAAGTGCTGACCACAACCAGAACCACATTCGAGTCGGGTGTTTTGCCTTTATCCAGCATAACTCAAGCAAGGTATTTTTTTTTATTACAATCCAGAGTTACACAAAACTGTAGATTTAGTTCACATAGATGATAAACTGCATTCGATTCATTAGCGGAGACAAGCTTGTTGCATTTTAACTTTTTTTGCATTCATAATGATAAAAAACGAATACTTTTTCCACCAACGAAGGAAAATACAGTTCCCCTTTTGCATTCCTAATTTTACATATTTTTCCAAGTGCATACAACAACAACTTTCAGGCATTTTACAATAATTTAATAAAGGACATAAACGCTGAGCCTGAAGCTATCAAGACACGCAGTTAAGTCATAAAACGGTTATCAGCAAAAAAAATAGTTGTTTAAAGAAATCAGTCCATCCAACTGGACTACAAGTAAAATACTGAATGGAACTTGTATTTCAAATGCAAATGCATTTTTTTTTTCCGGTCTTTCCCCCCGATTTCCACAAAGCTTCTTATTGTCTTTGAAATTTCCCCGAGATTTTCACTCCCCATGCGGGGTGAAGAATGGGATTACTAAGCCCTGACGGCAGAAATGTTTGGTCCGGCTGTGGGAGTGGGGGTTTTAGGGGAAAGGGGTTGTCAGCAAGTGCAAGGACCCCCAACAGGGCAGAGACAACTTTAATGAAAAGGCACAGTAACTTTCAGTACATTTTTTCTGGAAACTTCTTTTCGTCCTTTTTACCCTTTGACCTTTTTTTGCCTTTGTTTGGACTTTATCGCAAGATTTCCAGGGTTTCCTGTTTTTGTCTGAACCGTGTGTTTGAAATCGGCCACTATAAACAAATTAAATGCACTGGCTGTATAAAGTCCACTTTTCCCCCTAATTTAGTTTCAATCGCTTTAAGAGCTCACTCCAATTTCTTAATTAACGTTGCCTTGAAAGGCACAATGAAACTTTAATCCAAATCACATCAAGGTCTAAATAGCCATTTGTTAGCAGTAAATACTCTACCACAAAGAGCCGTTAAGAATTCAAGGGCCATTAAGGTATCGTCAAGAAATCATTATATAATCCTTAATGCACTGAAGCCTAAATGAGTATCAAATTTAATGCTGTCTGCGGATTGGCAATGCCAGAGACAAGAATAACAACGAATCGGTCAAGAAACAAAAAAAAAGTAGGCTAATAATCTCCCCTCCACAACCACGTGACAAAATGTATTACTAAACGATAACATTTTTTATATTGGCCAATTTTAACTCGTTCTTTAAAAGGGAAGCAATTATTTATTAGCATACATAAATCTCTTGGCAGTGCACAAAAACAAGATCTTCATCACTACCGAGTAGAACTTCGGTGGAAAACAAAACCTGGTGAATGATGGAAATGCACCATCCGTACCAAATTTTCCCCGACCCTGTTCATAGTGTAGGTCATCATGGTAGTAGTTTCTTCACCATTGAAGAAGGACTTCAGCTTGCCCTTTAAGTTAAAGAAATATGCGAGCTAGAAGAAGATAAGACTCGGGTCGGCCTTCAAAATAGACTAGGAAGGCCCTACATAGAATGGAGGACCCACGAGACTGACACGTTTAGTTCACGACGGATTGGACAAGAGAGTATGGAGTAGAGAGAGGACACAAAGTACGAAAGATGCAAGGTGGACTTTGTGGCAAAGAGGTCCACAAAACTCATCCTCAATTAGAGTATTAGATCGGTAGGATCTAGAGTTCGTTCCACCTTCTTCCTTTGGGAAATTACGCCCCCTCTTCGCGTTCCTTTGGGAAATTACTGAAAAGTGTAGTGCATTGTTTTTGAGAGAAAATCTGTGGAAGTCGGTGCATTTGCCGTTAATGAATTGCAACTGACATGCAAAGAAAGACTGAAGCTCTCTTATACGCGGATACCTTTCTTAACAACTTAACCATTTGGTAAAAACCACTTATGTTCTAGCTTCGGGTTTTATCTGACCCTCCTCCAGTAGGACAAGTCAGTGTTTATTTCTGATGGGAAGTATTTTGCAGATAGTAAGAAACAGAATTTTAACAATACTTAAAATTAGTTTTTACTATCCTAAAATATTGCTTAATATTTTAGAATTTTAGCACGTTAACATGTACTGTACAATCCACTAGGGACAATTTGTCCATGCAACAATGGTAGCTGGTAACAATGAAGCTCTACATCGTGGTCACAGGTGTGGGTATTGTTTGCAATGTTAATAAGCAACAGCCTTCTAGGTACTCTGGTTTGCTTTGTAGCTTTTTAATTGTTATCAAGACGGAAAGCGAAAAAAAAAAAATGCCTAACTTTGCTGTTGACATATTAAATCATAATAAATAAAAATAACCAAGTATACTCTTCATTGCCTACTCATAGATTATTTAACAAGACCTTTCACATTCGCATAGGTTTATTTTACAAATTAAGAAATAAGAACAGAAATGAAACAACAAACACCCAACGTAGCGTCCGGGGATGCAAACTAGTGAAGACTAGTGTATACCTTGAAAATCTTAAGTGATAGTCTACTTTGGTTTTTTAAACAATTACCTACAATCATATTGTATGATTTACGCAAACCACAAATTTGGTTTGCGTAAATCATACAATATGATTGTAGGTAATTGACTAGTGTATAGTAATCTAAACGAAAAACAAATAAATTCGCACAACATCGTGTTACGATTCCTGACCACATGACTTTTTTTTTTTCATTTAAGACTGCCACACACTGCTCGTCACCACAGTTTGTTAACGGCTTACATGCGTCCACGGATGCTACGATGGGCCTTTGTTTATATTCTTACATCAGTTTCATTTCGGTTCTTATTTCTTAATTTGCAAAATAACCTACGTGAATGTGGAAGGTGGATGACAAGCGAGTCCTATGTTAAACCAGTTGGAACCGAATCGCGCCTGTTAGCCATTCACATGACGTAATGCCTCAGACAGCATCTTTGTTCTCGGCAGGTATAAAACTGCTGCCAGAACGACAGATCCTCACTTGGTGTAGGGGTTGAACAGAAAGGTTAGACCTCTGGAGCTAAACGGGGTTCAGAATAAGGTTCTTTGTTTTTCTAAAAGCTAAGAATTTATGGAGACCTGCTGACAGGCTTTTAGTTTTTCGAATATTCTTCACAATAATGCAGCAGATTAAAAATATTGAGCGTTCGTCTACTTTGGTTTTTCTTAGTACTTGCTTACAACTGAAACGCAAACCAAAAGTCAGTGTACAATTCAGGTGGGAAATTTTGTGCAGAATTCCCACCTGAATTGTACACTGACTTTTGGTTTGCGTTTCAGTTGAAAGCAAGTAATAATGCAGCAGCCACGCTGAAATCATGGCTCTCAGTATGTTGCAAAATTCATTGTAAAAATTACCATGCTCGTTGTTGCTTACTACACAAAACTGCAACCTACAATGTAAAATTCCTTTTACCTTATTACATCACTTACAATTTAAAGAACACCAACTTAACTAGCATCGTTCATTATCACCACTATTGCTACCTACAGCCTAACCAAAATTGAATTGTACAAAATTTTAAAAAATGTTAAGAGGCGTTTTTACACTTGCCACTGTTGCACAATTCATCACTATCGTTTGTGACAGGTACTTTTGATGCAGCCTGAATAGCAACTTAAATTGCAGTTTTCAGTTTCCTTTCCCGATTTCAAAGCGATTTCAAAGCGCACGTCAAATCAACACTTCCTGTTACACCCTCCAACTTTTTTCTCACTAAATCTGAATCATGATTTTAGTAAAGTATGAATGCAAACAACTTTCATTTCCGGTATGAAACTTTTTCCAACTATAAATGGAAGCTGTGTCAAAAGATGACAATCCAAAACCAATTACTGTTTTGCAAAAGAGTAGGGGGCAGTGTAAAGCAGTAATGTTACAAGGCACTTTTTTTTGTACATGGCAGTATAAGCCGAAACATGTGTAGGGGGATAGCAAAATATTTAGCTATAGAAACAGAAATACAGCTGTTAATGGGTTGGAGACTACTAAGAGAACTTCCGCACTGACTAGACGTTGAGCGATTCATGAACCTAAATAAAAGTTATATCAGGAAAGTGATTAACGGAATTGTTTTGCACATGTAAGCATTAAGAATGTTGTTTTTTTCTAAATATTGAGCACAACATCACAGGATGTTACAGTACGGTAGCTATGTTTTTTAATTACCTATAACGGTGTCAAAACAAATGGACTACCGTAATGTTGGTAAATAAAAGTCGTATTGTTATCTGCGCATCATGCAGCTGGCTGAGAAAAACCAGTAAACAAGGGTGTATGACTGACTTGTAGAAGAACAACCGTAATTTCTCATTCACTTGAAGGAACGGAATGAAACCAGTCTCATTTTTGACTTAATGAATTGGTCTTCATAGCCCATTTTTTTTACGTTAGCATCGTCGTCTCCGTACCAAGAGAATGCCGGTTCGAATCCCATAACTGACACAAGTAACGTAGGGTAGTTAAAAAAACTACCAGGTTAATTCATGTAGCGGGGGGTTAAAACCACCTTCAAGACAAATGCAAATAAAAGGTTAAGGGTACACTGTGTACACCTCAGCGGGCTGCCTAGGACAGAGCGGACGACATGTGCTAGTTACTAAGGCGAAATGAAACATGTGCCAAACTTGCTGCGAGGACTGGGCCCGGGCAAAATTACAACAATGAACTTGTAACATTTTGTACTAGAGGGGGTGCTTATTTAAAAGTCTGAGAATTTTTAAATATGATATTTGAAACAGCGAGCCTGGGCTGGCCCTCTCGCTTGCTCTCTGGCCTAAAGCAGACATCTGAATTTTATAGGGTGAATCACCATTACAGTACATCCAGCTGGCCAGCTGTGCCAAGTTAGAGATACACGATTCCGCTTGTTCAGTGAACTTTGTCAGCAAATGGCAACAACATGTAAACTTGAATGGCGATTATTGCTTTATTGTTTATTGTTTACTTTGCTTCATTGTTTATTGTTTTACGATATAAGCCATTTATATGTCATTCAAACGTTTTTCTGTTTACTTTAAAACTTCAGAATCATAAAAAAAAAATCAGTTTTGCAAAAGCGAACTACTTGTTTAGAAAAAAAATTTGACAAGACTGGCTGTACGGCAGAAAATTACCCAGAAGGCACCTGCCTTTATTTGCAGTGACCTTGACTTGGGTTTGGGCCAAGTTTAGTAAGATGCGAAAGTCAGAGGATAAAGATTCCTGAATAGATGGCAATGGGGCACTACACGACAAAGTTAATTCACTTATTTATATTACACAGCAGAGCAGTTATGACTTCAGCTAAGCATGTATAACTGGCAGGGAAGCTGTAAGTGCAATGTCAACATATACTACAAGACACACTGTTATTGACAGCAAGAGAAAGTTTAAGTTGACACAAAAAGCTACAAAGTAAATGTTTGCCAATGGCACCACCACGAAGGTGAAAGCCCGTTGAGAACATTGCAGAATTGGCAAGAAGCCAGAGTGACAAAAGAAAATTAAAGGTGAATGTTCGGCTGCTTAAAACAAAGCATTCCTTCAAAAATACTTAAGGCTGTGCCAAGCCCCGTCAGCGCCAACGTAAACACCCCATACACTGCACTTTTTTTCGGTGCCTGCACATTTATTCCAACCAATCAATGGTATACCTTGAATGTATACCATTTTACATTTAGTGTACTTTATTATACCGAAACTAAATTTTCAGGAAATATTGGTACGGCTAAGGACTTGAAAAATCAGTCTCTAATCATTTAACCAACCCTAGGTTAATTCACATAAAGAAAAACGTAAAATTAGTATTTACTTGTCCTAAAATACTCAACTTTATATTATGCTGCATTAATGCTGCATTGGAAAAAATTTAATAACACTTTAAAAGGATTCGTTGGCTCCCCACAGTGTGACACTCTATTGATTCCTAGCAATCACCCTTCTAAATCATTAGAACTTGACGACAGCGGAGCAGGTGGGTGGGTTCTCTAAAGGTGAATTAAATTTACATATTCACTTTCATCCAAAAATACCCACCTTTTGATTTATGCTAACTTTGTCTAAAAGGAGGTGGGTCAGCTGAACCGTGAACCAAACGTCCAAATAAACCTTTCAAATTTTTGTTAATGAAAGAACTCACCGTGAACACAGATGCTTCTGTATGAAGATGGCACAGCAATGGGATTTACAGTTTACCCACATTGCTGCCACCCATTGTGTGTGCATGCTGTAACCACCAACAGTTCCCCCAACGTTCTGAAGGCAGCGGCTTAGGAATGTGATAATGGCGCCAGTTGCAGGCAGAATGAATTCATCTATGGGAAGCCAGAGATGATGGCTAAAGCTCTCACCTCGTGTGCCCTCACCACTGGTGGGGAGATTTCAAAGAGTTAACACAATTTCAAATGTATCTAATTTATGATGTCGCACGTTCACAAGGCGATTATCATGGGGAAAATTGGTTTTGAAGAGGGAATTTGAAAATTTTTTCCGACATGTGGAAAGAATGGCAGGTGAAGAAATTGTCTTGCCCTGGTAAGGGATGAATTTCTTGAGGAGTTCGGAACGTTCCAGAAAGTATGTTCCATGGTTGGGATAAGGCAGTGAACACGTTCATCACTCTTCACGCTTCACTAACGGTTTCAGGATTTGAAAAAATCTTCCGGACATTGAAATATTGCCCGTAAATCTGTAGTAAACACCACCGCAACGTATGTCAAGTTATCGTTGAAATGGATCAGAGCTGCAGTGGCTATGGCAATAAGAAACCGAGTGACCAGAGTCAGAAAGAAAAGCACAGTCTTCGGGTAGAAGGTGGGAGGTAACAATTCTAGATAAAAGAACGAACAAAAGAATCCCGAATGATGGCTTCCCAACTTTTCGCATAAAGACGAAGCCTGCCCCCACCTGACGGTGAAAGGGTGCAAGTTGTGGAGCCAGAAAGTCAGGAGCGAGGTTGGGAGCCCTAACATTCTCTGCCCTCGAAACCTCCTCTTCCTCTTCAGTTGGAATGCCCACTGCGTCCATGATTGAGTCGTCTTGACGTGTAGGGGGTTGTAGACCTTGGTGGTGAGGAACACTGCCGGTTGATGTGCCTTGCAACTCTGGAGCCAGTTTCAAAAGTTGGTCATCAAAGAGCAAAGACGAGTTAAGGAGAGGAAAAAGGCGTAGACGACCGACAACACCAATGGGAATGTCAGAGGCCAACTCCACGTATATGTCACGCTGCCGAAAAACAATGTTAGGAAGGAGATGGGAAACCCCAGTTAGTTGAATACATCTCCTAGGAAGGAAGAGGCTTTCTTTATTAATTGGAGTCAGGTTGAAAATGGAGTCAGGCCGAGCAAACGAGGGTTCTGTGAGGTAAGCCCTGACCGCGGTGGTGGAAGCAGAGTATGGCGTGTCAGAAAGTGACGAGGCACGAAGACACCAGTGAAGGAGGTTTTCGTACTCTTCAGCATGTTTCAAAGAAGTGTGAATTTAGGAGGTTGCCTTTAAAGTAGAGTCAAGTTCGATGCAGCAGAAGCAAGAATGTATTCTGCAGAAGAAAAGGTGCAGTATTGAGCTCTTTTAGGGGCCTCAGGCCCAAAAACATTGAAAATTAAATGCCTCTTCTTAGAATTGAGTGGGGAAAGGGGGAGGCCCACAAAATCTCTTCATCTCTGCGAGTATGGGTTTCCAAGTCTAGGAGAAGTCGAAACCTACTTTGGATTTTGGCAGAAGGTGTGATGAAAGACGGACCGAGTAGAAGTTTGCAAACGTAGTTCGCGGTGGGTCTACAGAATTGATCACAGGTTTCAATTCAGTTTTTAAAAAAAGTACAAGGTAAATAAAAGCTGGCCGATTGTGCATATTTTTTCCAAGGGCAGAAACCACTCTTTTCTTCGTTAATGTCATCTCCATCCATGGATTGGCTATCGACGTCATTGTCAGGATCCGAGCGGTTGACATTAATTCCCTAGAGGAAGGGGAAGAAGTTCTATCAATGGACGAGTGATCATAGCCAAGACCACATCGAAGGTACAAATGTTCAGTAGAAAAGCACAGATTAACAGGCTGTAAAAATGGTGGGCAAAATGTCGAATTGGCACAAGGCAGTTAGTTTGAAAAAACAATGAATGACTGCCAATACCAGTGTTGCTTTCATTGGCACATGGGAGTCGATTTGGCGAATTGGCGATTGGCCGATTCTGCAAAGTATTCACACATTAGGGAATGGAATGGTGATTAGGCCATTGGTCGTATTGTAGAAGGAACGCAATGGCGGTAAGTTGAATTGGCGAATAGGCGTCGATTAAAGCAGCATGGGGTGCAGTAGAAAGCCATTCGCCAGGAGAAATTACAAGTTTACATTTAAACCACTGCCACATGTCGACTCTCTTGGGATTGAGATATTTGGTTTTTTAATGTTAGGTTAGTCATGGTCAATTCGTTTATCGATCTACCTTCGTCACCGGGGTGAGCGTCGTCAAATCGTACGATGTGCAACCGACAGAATTAACCATCAGAGTTGGCTTCATCCGTCCACACCGGCTGGCCGGGGCACACAGAGGTAGCGGTGTTGAAAAGAACAAACACTCCTTGTGGCAGATAAGCAAGCGACCCCTAACCGACAAAAGCATTGGCCTGTTGTGTGAAGCAACAATTGACAAAGCTACCTGGCTGGAGGGCTTACATGTCAACCTAACGCACCAAAAATTGGTTCTTTATATAGAATTAATCATTGTCCAAAAATAATTCCTCTATACATATCATAGTTCCATTTAAATTCCGGACAAAAAAATAACCAGCTTCCTTGCACGTTGACAAGAAGTAAAGAACGAAAAACTGAACAATGGACAAATATTTTGAGCCGCTAATACCCAGCCTAACAATAAACCTACTAATATAATTAAAACGATAATATAGCCATGGAAACTAGTCACTTACATCCACGGTTTGCCTCGAAAGATACAGGATTTATAACCAACCTCGGATGCAACAGAACTCCACGGCTACGCCTCCAAGGCTATTGTTACCATTCATGGCGGAGTATAATTCCTGTATCCTTCTCGGCATTGTTGCAAACCGTGGGTATAACTATTACTTATCCACACGAACAGGGTACAAACTATAAAAATACTACAAAATGTAATTCATGTACAGTGGAAAATTTAAATTTCGGCATTCCTTTTTTCATCATCGTATGTATTAAGTGGAATATTAGTCGATGCAGTAATTCGTAAATTGGTTCACAATTGTTGTCGGCATGAGGATAGGGCTTTATAATGATGGAGAAGTGTTCTGTAGGTTCGTTGGGAGATATTCCTTCTTCAGAGGTTTACTGTATCTAGTCTACTGTACTTGTTGATTTTTTAATGACAATTTCTTGGGTCTCAAGTCACTAGAAGCATGGCGATTCTCACACAGATGCACCAGCTCAGTTCTAAACCTAGAAACACAAAAAAAGCAGAAGAGTTTTGGCTTTAGACGTGCACCCAGCCTTAGCCATGGCACCAGAAGGAGAGGGGGAGAATTTCGCTGGGTAGTTGCCATCGGAAATACCTAGGTTCTTTTACATGCGACAATCGACATGAGCGCGAGGCATCACAGGGCTCTTCTCTTCCTGAAAAATCCAGGAGAGGCTGAGGCTAGACTCGAACATGACACCTCTGGCAAATGAGAAGGTCATGATAACCACCAGGACACCTTGACCTCTCAGTCAAAAGCGCAGCACATCTGGGGATTTGAACTCGGCAAAAATTGTCCACAATAGGACAGACTCATTCATCTAGCAGGAACTTTGTCCCTCACTGGAGCTTCATCGCATAAAAGTGGACCTAATCCTAACTTTTAAAATTATCCGCAGCTTTCTTGCAGAGGATTTACCCTTCTTTGACAAAGTCCAGTTACACGGACAAGAGGTAATTGCTTTGAGTGTTCCGAAAACAAAACTGGAATGCTGCAGACACTTCTATGTAGCAATGGCGGTTCCTGTACGGAATTCCTTAGATGAGCAGACGGTTTTGGAACCATATATAAAACGTCCAGAACACACTTGACACGCTTTTTAAAACGACCACATTTTTGGGATTTTTTTATTTTTTTTCTGCAAATTTTACTACATAGAATCTGGTAAATGATCACTAAAAGACAGAATAATTCCAATTTGGAAATGGGTTCCAGAAAAAAAAAACCGCTTTGCTACCTTCTTGAAAAATGCATCTAACGTTGTTTTTTTGCATACAGATCAGTCATAAATAATCAAAATTAATCAATAAAGCTAAATAACTGCAATCAATCATTGAATGAAAAAAGGAAAGAATTTATTGAAGGCTAACTGGTCTTCTTTTCACTGCTCTTTCAACTCTTTTCCTGTCTCATGCCTGTGCAATGTGCAATATGTCCTTGTACATTTCCCACTTAGTTTGTAGACCATCTTCTTTCGACAACTTTTTTTTGCCGTATTTGTTGTTAAAACATTGTATTTCTGTTATTTATGGTATCCTTGGTGCGTGTCTAACGAGTTTTAATAATGACTTTAATAATGACTCATGGGGGATCGTCGCAGGTGTGAGATGATTGGTAAACAGCATTACCATCCCCAAGAAAACGGGTGGATAATGGACCACGGTTCATCATAGACTCTGGGTCCAAGCACTGGAGCCCGGTCCCCCGGCCCCAGGTGTCTGAACGCACAGGTGCATATCCGTAGCAGGAAGTATAACAGCTCGTCAAGAAGGCAGGCGGCTCGTAGTTGTGGTCCACCCAAAGGCCTCGGGTGGAGGTTAGGGCCCGAACCCTATCCTCGGTACCAACGCAAAAATTTGGGACTAGGGGAATTGGAACAAAACCATGGAAGCTCCTCTTCAGAGACTGAGGGACTGACATCTGATGGAAGCAGTAGCACCATCAGGAGCGAAGCGGCCAGCAGGCCGTGTAAAGCGGACTATGCCCGAGCCCAAGTGAAGGTCCTCATCCGCAATCGATGTTCCTACAATAGTCGTAACAACATCATCCACAAGAAAATGGGCGGACAGCAGACGCGGTCCATAAAAAGGCAACGGGCTGGGCGTCGAGTCCCGGTCACGGCTCGTAGATGTCCGTGGATAAGTAGAACCGAGAAGCTGGTTCAAAGGTGGCTGGGCTAGGACCCAACCAACGGACCTCTTAGGAAACCGACGTACCTATAGCTGACAAAAGCAGCCGTGTCCTCCAGAAGGAAGGCGGGCAGCAGATGTGGCCCACAAAAGACAACAGGCCGGGCGTCAAGTCCCGGTCCCTGTCCGCAGGCGTCCGAGGACAAGCAAAACCGAAGGAAGAATGGAGCCAAAGCCCGACCAACGGTCCTCCCTAGAGGGAGAGCTCAAGAGCAACCACACGCAGCAGTCGCCTTAGGAAGAAAGATGAAGTAAGAACCGCTGTGCCGGCTTTATATAAGGAGGCCTGGGCTCGCACATGCGCAGTGAAAGGAGGTTACGAGCATAGCAGGAAGACAACTTTCAAGAACTCCAAATCGGGGGAAACCGCTAATAGAAAAACAGGTAATGATCTTTTCGTCGGCTATAAAAATGTCCATCACAACCTTTCATCTATACATAATTATACCCATTTACTTTAATTAGTAATGCCACTGCACTGAACCAGTTTAGAGCTATAACTTGCAGTAATAGATGTAGAAAGTATGGTGCTATACACTATAGAAAAACAGCCATTACAGTAAAAAAGTTTTATTAGTCTTGTTGGAAAATATACATCTCCACTGTTCATCTAATCCCAACTGCATTCATTTATTTTAATTAGACCTCCCACCTGTTTAAGGCCAGGAATTATAATACACACTATGCTAGTGTATGTAAATAGAACAGAAATGTTAACGAACACCATAATCGTCGATAACAGTGGTAGATAGTGACGTGGAAACGAATAAAATTAACACTTTCACTTTACCGCCAGGAAAGAACACTATTCGCTGTGATGTTTTTAACTTTTCGTAGAAAGAACGTTCCCTTTATCGCAGAAACAGAACATTATTTCTTTATCGTTTTTAACGTTATTTCTCCTAAAATTTTTCGTAAAGTGTTAATTGTATTCGTCTTCATGTGCACATTAAGAAATGACAGGAGTAGGAATTGAACCTTTTTTCAAGAATCTTTTTTGAAGGAAATTTTATTCTGAACATAGTTTGTAGTTGGTTTGTTTCAGTCAGATGTATGGTTAGAAGTAAGAGTTATAAGTAAATGAAAATTTTTTAAACCATTTTACAAGACGGCGGCCAATATAGCAATTCACCAAAGTGGGTCTACTGCAAAATCTGCTACCTGTGGTCCACTCTAGTATCCTGTCAATTTTCAGGCTTCTACCCCAAGTGAGCAATTCAGCTAAATGTTGCCCTTCCTAATTCCCCCCCCCCCCATCTACCATTAACGCTACAAGAAATTTGACTTTTAAGTCCACTTGCAAATAAAGGGATGTAGGAAATACGCAGTTACCTCAGTTTATTCATGTAGAAATTACTGAATGTTAAAACTGCATCTCCCACAAAACAGAAAACATTCAACTTACTTGAAAAAGAACCATGGTGATGGTTACTACCAGTCTGTCCATACTTGATACTTGATAATGAGTGAAAGCGTAGATACTGTCGTAGAGTAGCAAAAGAACAAAGAAGGCTAATCCAACCATGTGGGTCCAGATATTCATAGTTTCGTTCGTCCACCAAAACATGCTAGAAAAAAAAATTTGTTTAGATTACAAACAATGCGTACGCAAAGTGGTTTACGATACGCCAACATATACAGTGGTACATAAAGACAATTAGTGAAGAGTGGTACCGTCACGGAAAATTTAGAGGGGGAGAGGCCAAACACAGCCAGTTGGGTTAGTGAGGGGAGTCAGCATCTGAGGAAGCACTAATGTATCTGGCTTCTAGAGCTACTTTTTCAACATATTTCTTAGCAATTTTTTGTTAGCATTAGGGCACATTTTTGTAAAGACGCATTCGGAGGGGGCCCCTGGCTCCCTTCCCTGTACCACTGGTAGTGAAGGATTCCTGGAGATTCTATGTAAATCACGTGATTTTCACTAGCTGCTTTTAATTTTTGTCCAATATACTGAAAGTGAAGACTTTACTGCAGTCGTCACTAGCATCAGATGTATCCTTCATATGTATCCTACACATCAACAACACATTTACTGACTTCATTACGTGGAATCCGAAGCTTTTTAAAGTTCGGTCCATTTTGTAGTTTAAAGAGTAATTATTAATTAAGCTAAATTCTGCTTGTATATTGCAATAACAGGCGATAGCAATGGTCAGGTTTTTCATTTACCCTTGGAACTAATACTCGGTTCCCAAGTAACATTCAATGGTTGGCCCAACATTGGCTAACCATTGGCGATGTTGGCAACACGTTGGCATTGGCTTATACACATTGAACCAATGTTGGCTCATCATCAACACGAATGCTGTAATGTTGGTCCAACATCAACAGCATTGGCCCAATGTTGAACCTTCCTATCTCAGCCGTCAAGTTTGCATCCCATCTTCACCAACATAGTATTTCTTTTCCTGCTCCTTCAGTATGTTGGCCGTACTTCGTTGAACCAACGTATTTCTTTATCTGCTTTACCCATGCGAGGAGGATGAAGCGGAACCCTCGCCGGAAGAGTTCGGAATGGTCAGGAAATATGAAAAAAAACTTGGGTATGGTTTAGGGGAGGACACGAAATCCTAAAGCAACACCTGAAGCCTTGGTGCGGCACGGGAAGCATGGCATCACGTCCGTGGAAGGTGATGAAGTTCCGGTGATAGGCTACCGTGGTACACAGGGACAAAGCTTGGAGCATTATCGTATTGCCACACTGAATACGAAGTGATTTTTTGAAATTGGTTTGTGGCAATCGCATCACTCCAAAGCGTAAGAGGACAGGCGGAGGCTGATGGTGGAGGATTGTCATCCGGCGTATGATAATCACAGGCTGTGGACGAGGGATCTCGAAACGGAGATGGCAACGGCGAGGGAGCTTCTTGATGAAGTGTGGCTTAGGTGGGTGAAGAGGATGTTTCCACAGGACGAGGATGTGACGGTGAGTGGGTTATAGTTGAGGATGGAGCAAGTCTGAGGTGGCGAGTGCGGGAACAAGCGCAGTAGTAGGCCCTCCAAGGTGGGGAAGCAGGAATTGGTAAAACCCAGGCATTACGTGCACGGAGCAGAGCATAATTTATGCGAAGGGAACGGTAACGCTGGTTTATAAGCTCAAGTTCATTAGAGTAAGCCTCGTTCGTGGCACGGAGAAGATCGTTTTCTGATCGGAGGGCTTCTGCAGATGCTGCCGCTTCCGGTAGAAATGCCATGGTGGATTGGGCGGAGCGAAGAGTATTGAGCTCCTTGACGAACCCATCTAGCTATTCAAAGAGGAATTTTAGGTTGAAGTTTAGGTTTTCTTGTTCCCTGGCCGAAAGACGCAAACCCCTAGTGAGTGCTGTCCGAAGCACTAGTGCGGTAGGGAAAGGAGTCGGTTTCGAAGGAGTCGGCACGTCCGCTGGAGAAAATGTTTGAAAAGTCTTTAGAGGGGATGTAGAGAGAACACGGGCTGGAGAGGATGAGGACGTCACAGATCGATGTACCCTGGAGGACGGCAAAGATGGTTTTAGAGTGTTAGTTGGAGTTGAGGATGGAGTCTTAGTGGGAACGAGACGTTGGCGGGCAACTTTGATTTTTATCGATGTCTTGAACCCTGACGTTCCTGCTATTAAAGGAATTGCTTCGGTGTTGGGAAGGGCAGGTCGTTTCAGAGGATGAACGTTAGGCAGCGGACCTGGCGCAGGGCGTTTGGTAGCTTTCTTTGGCAGTGAAGGAGCGGTTGAACTTGGAGTTTGGACTTGTGATTGTTTAAGGGCCTGTAACTCTTCTCGCTTCTTGGCTGCACGTTGCATTCGTTGCTGTGATTGAAGCTGCTTTCTTCAAATGAATGTCCATCGGCTCGGATAAATAGAAATGCAGATGCGGCAGTTGCGTTCTAGTCCGTCGCACTGTCTGTGCCGCTGACAGCAAGGATGAGGATCGAAATGGAACGTAGTGGAGTTTTCGGAAAAACCGAGACAATTACATGCCTTGGGTGAAGGCACATTGGCTTCCTTCGTTATCGTTGCTTCAACGTTCGGTGTTACTTCAGCATCGGGCAGAGGATCTTCAGACGAAGAGGAGTCGGACATGGTGAACGACGAACAGGACACAGAAAAACCATTAGACGCGTAGCGTTTTTGAACTGCGAGGCGGACGACTGTAGGGGCATCTGGTGGTGGAACGTGGCATTACTACATAATCAGTGGTTGCAGTGCAGTGGTGTAGGCAGGATGGATATGGAGATGATGTAGGGGACGTGATACTACCGCGTCCCTTTCCCTCCTCCCCCCCCCCTCTTTTTTATTGAATCGTTCAAAATGTGAACAGTCGTAAATTGCAGGGAAAAGGAGAGGTATCGAGCCATAAGTTGGCAAAACAGGACGATAAGGACATAGGCCTGTTGGATGTGTTTCTTGCTTGAACGTAGATGCTTCTAGACGGGGGAAGAGTGGAGGGTCAATCCTTATAAGGGAGCGTAGGATGAAATTAGAAGCATACATCACATGGAAAGATATTGTAGCTGTAAAGGGATGCTGATAGTTTGAAGAAATTGATAGAGGAATGGATCGGCCACGATCAGGGGTAAAGAGCCAAGTTCGTAGCTAGAGAATCGTGGTATAGCAGGATCGACTGTGCGAGAAGTGAAGTCGGGCGAGAAGTTATGAAGTGTGTCGGAGGTAGCACATAATGTGGTGCGTAAAAGGATGAGGATCGGGATGTGATGTAAGGTAGTGGGAACGGGTTCTAAACTGACTGAATTGTCCTGATCCCCATGCGGACTGAGAAGGTCTCTTTTGTTGTCTTTTCATTGTGTGATTTATTATCTTTATTTATTGTTTTTTTTAACAAAAACCAGGATCGGAGCAAACAGTGTGTCCGCCCGTGAGTTGAGAGATTACAGAATGTTGGTACTGGGTCTGTCCGGTGGATGCCGACTGCAAGGAGGTGTAACGACGGACGTGCAGGAGATACTGCGGGAGTGAGTGTGGGGGATGGTACAGGACGAATAGAGGGATGCATGCCCTAGGCGTTTCGTCAGCGTTGATGGCAGAGCAGTAATTCCCGGGATTGAAATCTTGTGAGAACGAAGAACAGGAAGAGACCTCGTGAGGGATAGAAATCCGGAGACTGTCGTTTTAAGACAGTGTAATGGATGTCGAAGTTTGGCGAGGATGGTGATTAATCACTAAACAGGTCAACGAGGACAGGCGAAGGAGGAGGAGCGGGACCGTGTTCCAACACATCGTGAAAAGGAATGAGAGAGGAACACCGTGTAGGTGAAGTGACAGGATCACAAAAAATTCGACGAAAAGTCGGGAATGGAACGGGCAGGCGGACGAGGTGCGACGGATGGAAAGCGGGTGAAAGCTCGTCCGAGGAGCCAAGAGGAACAGTAGTAGCAGGTGAAGGTAAAGATGGTAGTAGTAGCAGGTGAAGGTAAAATCACCAAGTGGAAAGAATGGTTTACTGGAGGAGGGTGCTTGCGAAATGTAAGAGATACGTTCCGTAATGGATCTGCCCATACGAAAAGCACCTCTGGATGCTTCCAATGGAAAGGAGGCCAGCAGTGTCGGGAAAACAGCGGATGGCGGATTGAGCAGCTGTCGGATTGCTGAGGACCGCTGGATAGGAGAGCGTCCTGACCGGCGGTGTAGTACCTTTGGAGGCGGATGTATCCTTGTCCTAGGAGAGGATGGGTTGGCTCCTCGTCCAGCTGCTTCTACAGTAAGAATGAAAGTGTCCGGGAGCGAACCTTCAACCGGGTGATCCTTGGAGGCAGAACGCATCCTAGTAGAGGTCATCCCGAGATTGAGGATGAGTAGGACGCGTCCGATGGGATGGCGAAGCCTGCTGGTCAAGAGGACCAGCGGACCTGAAGAAGAGGATGGAATGGGAGTAGCTCAAGGCGATCACGTCGTCGTGAGCGCCCTAGGAGAAATGATGCCATCGGACGGCTGCGCCATGTATATATAGCCAGCCCAATCTTGCGCATGTGCAGTAGTACAAGCATGGCTGGGAAGCCAACATTCAAGTTTCTAGGGGAATAAAAACTCAAAAGGAGGGAAACGCTATAAAAAACAGGTAATGTATATTTCGTCGTTCTCCGACTGGGACTCAAACGCAGGACATTCCCACAGACCTCGAGTAATTTGGACACACAAAATGTGCCCGCATACGTCAAGAGTATAATTCGGAGACACTAAAAGCTTACATGAGCAAAAAAATAACGTGTCCCTTTCCATCCAAATCTTGCACTTAACAACACACACACAATAGCCGTAGGGCCAAAAGTGGGGGGGGGGGGGGGAAGGAGCCCCCCGCAAGAAATTTTTTTTTTTTTTAGTTTTAACATCGGATGGCAGTCAGTGACCACCAGGTCCTTGCCGGTCCGGTTGCATTTGCAACAAATCTATATTATTATTATTACCGGTATTATAAAAAAAAATGGTCTAAAAGGCTCTTCCTCCCACCCCCAACTCCCCCATAAATCCCTCGATCCATACGTGAGGTGAGCCAAGGGTTCTACTTGTGATGTTTTGATTGTGCTATGCCACAGGTAAAATTAACGCATACCATATTTGGCTAAACTTGGCTTTAATATAGGTTACCTAAGGACAGCTTACAGCATACTCGCTAAAGCAAGTACAACATTAAAAAAAAAAAAACACGCAAATAGAGATATAATTACCAGTAGCACCAATCCAATAGAGCCCCGAACGTGTTGCCCCCCCCCCCAAGCCCTGACAGTAAATTACCCCTCCCCCCCTCCCCAACACAACCCCACCCAAAGTTCACGAAGGCATGATTCAAGTAATATTAAGGTTGGAAAGTGTAAAAGGCTTGTAAAAGAAGGTACAAAACATTAAATGTAGCGTGACGCAATCCTTGAAAACGCTTCCTCGATCCCAAACCGTTAAGCTGGGGTTTTCAAACACCAACCACCACAACCTACAACAAATTCTCCAATCCAATGGCCCGAGGCTGGAGTCAAGCTGTAGGTTAGTGGGTTAACGCTCCCGCAGCTCAAAACGTGGACGGACCTCCTTTCAAAAGTGAAAACCTTTAAACCGCTCGTCAAAATCATGTCGATTATAAAACAAAATGGTAGAACCGCACATTCGATAAACAAACCCGTAGACGACGACGACAACAACGAGTGGGACAAGAGTGCATCAACCATAGCACAAAACCGCTACTTTTAATCCCAAGTAAATACCTCGCCGAAATAAAGGTCATTCTGTTTACTTTAGAGTTCTGCACTGCTGCCTACCAACCAGTTGTACAATTAAGTAGGCCTTGCTCTAGGTTGGAGCAACAGAGGGGAAAAAAATTAAAGTGGAAACGAAAAAAAATCGCGAAAAAAATCGAGGTGCTCCAGTAAGGAAGGAAGGTAGCCGGAGATGTACAAAATACCCAAATACCAATCTTTTAGCCTACTTGTAATTTGTCAGGGCGAAGCCGCTTAATGTAAGATTTGCATAAGACACGCGCGCGCTCTTACTGAAGAAGGATGGCCAATTCTGACAAGGCCAAATTCAAATTTGTACAAAAAAAATTATCCTAACCAAAAAAAACATAACCACAAAAAAAATGTGTAATTGATAAGAATCGAAACCAGCATCAACAATTTTTTATATTAGTTTCTTTGTTCCTTTGATTATCCGTTCATTTATTAAAATTAGCATGGCTAACCATCGTTTAGCAGGGGGCGCAGAATTGTACCGTTACGGATTTACGTTAACTCCGGAATTTTTATAAACACTGACCCCTGTGTTAGACCCGGAATTACAGTAACCCCGGATTCGTAATTTGCTTTAAAAGTGTCTGAAATAATCCGGAATTGTAGTAACACGGTTTCTGATGTTATATGTATAGCTGCAGCGAGCGCGGTAGCGCGAGCGAGGCAGGGACGTTATTTAATCATCAACAAAATCAGCAGTTCCAAAATTCCGGATTATTTCAGACACTTTTAAAGCAAATCACGAATCCTGAGTTATTGCAATTCCGGGTCCAACACAGGGGTCAGAATTTAAAAAAATTCCGGAGTTAACGGAACTCCGTGTCGATACAATTCCGGCTCACCGTTTAGGATAGTATGAATTGTGGTAGGCTGCATTGTTGTGATACGTATAAAATTAAACCGCTAACAACCTCCTCCTTCCCACACATCTCTAACTTGACCCTCATAAGGGACATCTGCAAGATGGGCAAAAAGTAGGTTCCCAGGCGCACCGCAAGCTTTGGCCAATGGTCAGCGTACTCGCCTGCAAATCATGTGAACGCCGGTGACCGAACATTCCTCCAAGCACCATTATTCTCGATCCTCCACATCAAGTACAGCCCTAAAGTTCTATTTACTTATCGTTAGTCAATCCCTTGCTAAAAATCGGTTTTAAAATGTGGCCTCTAGGAGATTTTTTGTTGAATATTGGGGAACTGTACAGGGTGGTCCACAAAAAACTGACGACCCAACATTTTCTAAGTCCAACTTTTCTAGTTAGCACCCCTCAGAACCAGGAGGGGACAGAAAGCTTTCCGTTTCAATAGCTTTGATTTCTGTCCTCTCCTGGTTTTGAGGGGTGCTAACTAGAAAAATTGGACAGAAAATGTTGAGTCGTCAGTTTTTTGTGGACCGCCCTGTATTTACTGCATCCTGCAAGTAAATGATCCTTTGCGCGCTTACAATAACCTTGACGTTTCATCTGTGTGCGTGCATTTACTGATTTGCTAATAATCACCATGAGATCAAAAATCTAAAGGGTTAACGAGGTAAAAATTAAAATTATTTATGCAAATAGATCGCCGATGAAAAATTATAAGACACTAGCATAAAAAATTATAAAGTGAGATGTTAAAATACGAACACCATTCCGGTTTGTGTCGACCCAATTTTTCCATCGTTTCGTCTACTACGCCAAATGCCAACTGAGATAGTAATTACGTTCCTCGCTGCAACGCAGCTACTATCTTAGTTGGCCTTGTATTATATACGCAGAGTCTCGCGAAAAGGTCCAATGGTAGCATGCACATGCGGCGATCGGCACGTGGCTATCATAAGGCAGGCGGAGTGTACTTTTAACAGTTCAAGAGTTTCTATTAATGAATAAGCATTATTTTTTTGTTCAACCAGTATTTTAAAATTTATCCGAGAACCCAGTTTTAACTCAGGGTTGTAATATGAAAGAACGGTCGTGGTGGCTGGGATGTGGCAGAGCTCAGTCTCGTTCCTGAGTAAGTGATCGGGTCATTGACTTGAAAGCCAGTGTCAGGCAGGGTAGCACGCGAGACTACCAGCTTCCTTACGGCATTTATGGGATCATGCCTTTCTGGACATTACATCGGCATTGGTGCTACGTTCGGAGGTTTCCAGTTCAAATTCCCGAGTTTGCTCTCGCCATACTGAACTTTCTTTCTCCTCCTGAAAAAAAACCGCTAGCCTAGGTCTATTTATGTTGTCTTATAAATTTTAAACTCATTAACTCTTATTACTGTCTTATAAATGGTGTAGTCAGTTCAAAATTGAACCAATTTACGTACACAAGCATTAGTTTGCTTCACATGTCACCGAGTTCCAACAATTTATTTAAATAAATACTATTTCTCCTGAAAGAAACTGGAACCACACTTTCTATCATTAAACTAGTAGGCTTAGATGAAAATAAATAAAATAAAGTAAAAGTGAGTTTCATTTTTAATTCTAAGAGAGAAGTCCAACCACAAACAATTTGAAAATAAATAAAATGGAAAGACCAAACAAGCAATTAGGCGTACTAGCTAGATTGCTGTGATGACAGACTGCAATTGTCTAAGTGCTATTGCGTGCGTCCATCAACATTCAACAGCACGCCCAAAACTGAAAAGATCAATGAACTGGCGTGGTCAAGGAAAAGTTTTTATTTTATTTTTTTTATTTGTACAATGTAATTCTAACTAATTCTAATTCAAAGCTTTTTATGTAGGCCTACATAAAATCAAGAATAATTTCAAGGTTGAGACGATTTACATTCTTAATTTTCCTGATATTTCCGAGTTTTACAGGCGCATCCCTAGGCAATTTCCCAGCTTCATTCAAGTAATTTCGTCGAGGGCTTGATGTTATTACCCCGATTTGTACAAAGTCAACAAACAAGTCAGAAAAAATAAATAAAAAAGAGATCAATTAAGTCATCAAAAGTGGCTTGAAAATAAAACTAAATAAATAAATGAGTTTTATCATGGAATTTGAGCTCAGACAAAAGTCATCTCAGGGATTGAAAAACTAGAATTGGGTTTTAAGAGCTGAAACTAGAAGTGGGTTTTAACCTCGAATTTTCAAGCGGTTAAAGTTTGATAACTTAATTATTAGGTGTAATCAATTAAGCATTAACTATTATTGTTGCATAAAACTTTTCTGAGCACTTGCACATTGGATAAAAACATTTGTCCCCCCCCCCCCCCCACCTCTCCCGTGTTTTCCCCGATTTTCAGAGTTTTGTTTGAGCCCTGCATTTGCACCAACTTACAGTCTACTGTACTAAACTAGAACTAGGCGCTGATGTAATAGGATTATTCCTGGGGGAGAGGGGGAGGTTTGGGGGGGGGGGGTGGAGTCGTGAAGCCATGGTATCAATAAAACTGTAATATAGTACCTGATAGTCAAAGGTGATTATTATAAATATAAATAAGAAATCGCAAGGCAAAATGTTAAGTAAACAACCAAGGTTAAAAGCTGGTGGAATGAACTCACAAGATCGCTCAGCTAAGTACGCGGAAGGTCCTGAATTCGAGTTCCAATAGGGACAGTTATTTTTTCCCCCTTCTTTCAGTATTTAATGTTGAATGTTTGTTTCGCTATAAAAACGGGTTTTATATAAAAATATATATATATATATTTATTCAACTTGGGTATTGTTGAATAGACTAACTTTAACCATTATTTCACCGCTAGGTTATAGCCATAGCCCAACGGTGTTACCGCACTTCGCCGTAGCGCTACAACAAGTTATTTATGGCATGAAACTCGTTGCCTGCCGGGTGAAATTTGAGCGCAGGCAACTAACCAAACCTTTACAACATCAACAAGATGACAGAAAACTACAACAACAATTCCGAAACTACACTGAAGTACGGAAGCACGTTTGGGGCCAGTCCAACAACAAAACCTTGACAATAAAATGACATGCAAATATAACCCGACAGACACATTACAATTTACATCAATCTTCCGTCAGAAAATACAATTTTAGGCATAATTATGAAGAAAAATTCGCATTAACTTTCTTCACGATTTTTCACTAAAAACACAATATTCAGCTAACTCACGAAAAAAAATCGTGCACAATTTAACAACGCTTTGGCCACTAAAAATCCTTTAGCCGCGAAACGGCATCAATTGACCATGGACCGCAGCAGGTCACGCGTGTTAGCTAGCCTACTGAAACACTAGCTCACAACGCGAAAGACAGAACAACATCGAAAAAAACAAAAATATGCCACGCTGCACGCTTACCGGGCCACAATCAAAGCGCTATAAAACACAAATAACACATACCAAAAAAAACCCCGAAAATAGTATATATCACACCCTTACCTTTTCAAACATAGCTGCGGCGACAAAAAGGCCCTATAACCCGTTCGAATGTAGGGATTTCCTTGCAAAAAACGGGGAGCCTGGTCGTACTGCAACAGGCTCTTGAGAGCCATGGTGGATATCTGTGCCGGCTCCTCACCTCTAAGCAAACTACGGCCAGCAACGGTGTCATCGGCCTGCAAATTTATTTGGACCGCTAACCAAGCAGGGAAGTTGCCCTCGGGCACAGCGCTGGACAGACGCTGGTAGGCTGCCTGTAACTGTAAAGACAAAGTAAAGAAAGGACTAAGTAAAGAAAAAGAAGCAATTAAGGGATTTTTAGCAGCCAGAAATTTTTGTCATTTTTAAAGAGGAAAAAAAAAATTACACAGTAACCCACGAAAAGGATTTAAAAAATGACCTTTTAGGCAAGGGACAGAAAGAAAAAGTAAAATTGACGATATGACCTAGATTTAAAAAATAAATAAAAATACCAGGCTAATCACTCTAGTGTGGGTTTGTCTTGTGAAGCAGGTACTAGTAATTTTTTTGGGTTAGTTTTATGTAATGAACGTTAATTACTTGTTGTTTTTTTTTCCTTCTCCCCAACCAAAAAAGCTGAGAGTTGGAGATGAGGAAGTAGTACCTTAAAGTCGTAATTGCTTTAATTAGGGTTGAATTTTAGGAAATTTTGGGACTGAAGGGCCCGCCCGTATAACACGCCAGAAAAATAACTACAAGTTCCGATGGTAGTACCTAGAAGGCACCAAGGGATCGAATTGTGACTTTCTGATCACTTCGCGCATGTGTTAAAAATTACTTCACACGTTTACCAAGGCTTACGAGGCTTTCCTAGGTGATTGCTTAGCACATATCGACATATAGAATTACAGGTTTATACTCAAATATATGCATAACTGCACAAATACCGGTGTAGGCCTAAGGGAGCCTTCATAAATTACTAACACTTTTTTCTAGCAATTAAGACTCCTCCCCCAGTCCCCCTTTGTAACACCAGTGTAACGCTTGGCATGACCCCCCACCTAAAAATACGTAACACTTTCAACCGCCGCGGCCCGGCACAACTGTATATATATATTTATTATAAGATGCACCTCTGACCAGTGATTTTGAATAAATAAATTTTAAATTTTAAGTTGTAAACAGAAGTCAGAAAAGGTGTTTAGCTAAAAGAATTAGCTAAAATATGTAGAAAAAAATTAGCTAAAAATGATTTTACATAATTCGTTTTTATAAGCT
>JAHWFP010203949.1:0-24649 GCA_023313725.1 Lithobius niger
TCTTTTGCAAAGGAAAAGACTAAAATTGCAGGGCCTGAACCTGCTTAATTTTAGTTTTTATTGCCTAACCGAAAATATACATTACCTATTTTAATAGCAGTTTCCCCCTTTTTAGCTAATAATCCCCTAGAATCTCGAAAGTTGTCTTCCCTCCCAGGCTCGTACGGTACTGCGCATGCGCGGTGCTTGGGTCTGCTTATATAACCTCCGGCGCAGCGTTCCATTGGCATCATTTCTCCACCTTCCAGGACCTAGGTCATGGAGGGGAGGCATGGGCGGGAATTTAGGTAATGCATATTTTCGGTAGGTAATAAAAAGAACATTTTGCCGTCCCTCAGCCCGGCCGGCTAAAAATGGTTTCTTTTTGCCTAAAACATATTTAACCTAATAATTTTAGCATTACATTGTCCTCAATGGAATGATCACTGGAGGTTTCTCGGTTGCGTGTATCCGCCTGCTTGCATGATCCCACTGCGCCTGCGCGACGCAGTCCTCCTCTATATAAAGCGGCATCATGGCTGATGTCGCCATTTATTTTCCTCTCAATCTGTCAGGAGGTGACTTGAGAGGGGAGGTAGGGCGGGCTCTTGCTTAAGTATGTTTTAGACAAAAAGAACCCATTTTTAGCCGGCCGGGCTGAGGGCCGGCAAAATGTTCTTTCTTATTTGCCAAAACATAATAACCTGATAATTTTAGCATTATCAGCTGACCTCGTCAAACGTGGTGGAGGGCATCTATCTGACGGGGCACCCCGGGATGCAAGCAGGTTTCCCCCAAAAAATTTGAGAATTTCGCACTTTATTCAGAACATGTGATGAAACAGGGATTCAGTTTTCTTTTGTAGGGTTTGGTGGCCCTGAAAAGGACCGTTGTTGTAAGAGGGGTCTTGCTTCCTTCTATGGATGGCTTGCTTCCTTCTATGGGTGGCTTGCTTCCTTCTATGGGTGGCTTGCTTCCATCTGGGATGGCTTGCTTCAGCTTCGTTCTGATTGTGCTTAAGGGGGCTTGACCACGGTTCTCGCTGCGACGATTGGTCCCAGCCTGTGTAGTCCTCCTTCTTCTCTTGACACGTTCCTCAGGTAGTGGGAGGTGAATGTCGTGGAGTGTTGCCAGGAAGCTGCATGTAGAATCTCTTCTAATGGGATGGCGTTATGGTGTGTACATGACGTGGAAATTGCTCTGACCTCGTGTGCTGTGCTCTTTCCTTGCTCAGGTTTGCCTTGTCGTAAGCGGCGTCGATGGTTTTCTTGATCCAGCAGGAGATCATTGCTGGCGAGGTTTCGCCTGTTTGGAGATCAACTGGGAGGAAGAGTTGGTTTCTGCCTCTGCGGATGTCTTCATGTTGGGTGCGGGTGAGGTAAAATCGTAGTGCGTGGATCGGGCAGAGTAAGCGTTCGGGTTCGTCTCCTGTCAGGTTGGGGAGGGCTGGAAACGTAATTGGTTTGGGTGGTTCAGATGGTTTTGGGGTTTTTGCTTTGAAGTCTGTTCTAGGGTAAAGTGTTGCGAACGTGAAATTTGGGCCGAAAATGCAGAAGGCTGGGTCCGCAGAAAGTGCCTGAATTTCCGCACAATGAGCGCTTGCTGCGAGCGTTACTAGGAAGACGGTTTTCCTAGTTGGTGCAGAGAGCAGTCTTGCATTGGTTCGTAAGGGGCTTCGATTAGAGATTGGAGCACGATTGACAAGTCCCAGTCGGCGACGAGTCTTCTTGTTGAAGGACGGTCATTCTTGAATGAGCGGAGAAGTGATGAACTATGATAGTCTTCGAGGAGGTTGGTTTTGTCTGCTGCTTTGAAGACGGAGTTCAGGGCTGAGCGGTAGACCAGGATTGTTGAGCCTTTGAGTTTTTCAATGTTGAAAAGGTCGGTTAATAATCTTAGTAATTCTGGCAGAGAGGGATTGATTCGATTAATTTCCCTTGCGTGATACCAATGAAACCATTTGGACCAGTGACTGTCGTACATTTTGTTTGTTGAGTTTCTTGTGGCTTTCGAGGCGATTCGGAAGGCATCGTCTTTATGAATTCCTGCCTTTTTAAGGAGTTTGATGGTAGTAGCCACCCGTGAAGGTTTAGGTTTGCTAGGTTTGAGTGTAGTTTCGTGCCCTTTTGTTGTGACAGAAGATCCGGCTGAAGAGGAAGGCTTCTTGGGGAGTCGACAAGTAGAGACAGTAGATGTGGAAACCATGCTGCTGACGGCCAAAGTGGGGCTATGAGAAGGAATAGGCTTTGGCTTTCCTCGGCTTTTTGTAGAACTTGTGGAAGGAGTTTGAATGGTGGGAATAGGTAGGCATATAGGTTGTGCCATGGGTATGTCAATGCGTCGATTACTATTGCTTGATCGTCCGCCATCGGGCTGATGCAGTGGGGAAGTCTGGCATTGTGCTTCGTGGCGAATAGTTCTGGCATGGGTGTTCTCCAAATCATGAGGAGATATTCGCAGATGGATTTCTTGAGGCACCATTCTCCTGTTGGAGGTGAGCGGCGAGATAGCGAGTCAGCTATGATGTTCCTGTTCCCTGGGATGTGAAGGGGAAGCAGAGTGATGGTGTTCGAGATGAAGAGGTTGAGTATCTCGGAGGTCAGGTTGTGGAGCAGCCTGGATTTGGTTCCACCTTCTTTCCGTATGTAGGCCACGGCTGTGGTGTTGTCCGCTTGAACTTGGATGACTTGGTTTTTGCTGTGAGGGAGAAAGTGTTGTAGTGCCAATTGGATTGCACGAAGTTTGAGGAAGTTGATGTGGTGGCCTTTGTCTTCTTTCCAGGGGCCTTAGACTTCCAAGTTGTTCATGTGGGCTCCCCAGCCGTGGTTTGATGCATAGGTGAAGAAAAGTTGGTTGGGGGTGGGTTCGTGAAGTGGTGTTGATTTGGTTAGATTCGTCACGTCTGACCACCAGAGGAGACTGTCTTGAGGGAAGTCTTCGTGAAAGGGGAACTGCCGATCCGGGTCGAGGAGCGGGCATGACCTGTGGTCGATTTTGTGGTGGGGAAAGGGCCTTGTCATCCATCATCAGTATGGAATTAGGTTTGCCATGGAATCCATTTTCCCGATCAGGGAATTTAGTTCCCGAAGGGAGAAATTCGTCTGTCGTTGGAAGAGACGTATGTGATGAAGAAGATCCTGTATTCTTTCCAGAGATGGAGAAATTGTGGCTGATGATAGATTGAATGAGGCACCTAGGAACGTAAATTGTTTCTGGGGAATGAGGCGTGACTTGGATTGGTTTACGCCGAAACCAAGTTTGGTTCGGCAGCAGAATTGTCTTGTCCCCGTTTCTCTGGAGGCAGTTGGGGTAGTGGTCGTGGAGAGCCCAGTCGTCTAGGTATGCGCTGGCCTTGAATTGATTTTGGTTGAGGTGTCCGAGAATTTGTTTTAGAACCATGGTGAAAATCCTTGGTGCAGCGTTCAAGCCGAAGGGCAGAAAGCGGAATTCGAAGACTTGGTTGTTGTAGATGAAACGGAAGTACTTTGTTGAGGATGGGTGGAGAGGGATGTGTAGGTAGGCATCCTCTAGGTCTAGGGAGATGGTCCAGTCATGTTGCCTGAAGGATTGGCGGATGGATTCCAATGTTTCCATTTTGAAGTGTGGATTGTCGATGAATTGGTTCAGCGGTTTCATATTGAAGATGAGCCGTAGGTCTCCTGTCTTCTTCGGTCGTGTAAAGATGGTACTGTTAAAACCCGGTCCCGGGTTGTGGCATAAGCTGACTGCTCCTTTCGCGACGAGGAGATCGATTTCGGCCGAAAGGGGAATGGATACCGGTGATGTGAGGCTCCGTGGAGGGTGGTTTGTAAGTGGGGGTGGTGAGAGGAACGTACGATGAACACCCTTTTTGATTATTGGAGGATTTCGGGACTGTGGGTTATTTTCTTCCATGCCGGAAAGAAGTGACGGAGTATTGCGCCGACTGGAAGAAGGGAGGGCTTGAGGTAATCAGAGTTTTCGTTGGGAACTGCGGCCGCCGGGGGATGAGTGACAGCTGCGGCAGTCAGGAGTTGCAGTTCGCTTCTGTTGTTTTCTGGTTGTTGCGGGGGCGTCCGCGATGGTCAGACTGAAAGAGCTGGCTCTTTTGGTTGTTGTCTTTCCGCGGTGACTTCGAGGGGTTGGGAGGTTTGTTCCAGTCTTCAGAAGAAGTCCGGTATTTGGCCTTGTTGGTCCGGAAGGATGACTTGTCTTGGCGAAAGGGTTTGGGTTTCCGAGATATGTCAAGGAGAAGTGCTAGTGTTGGGATCAGCCCGCGGAAAAGGGTGTCTGATTCATGAAGCGGTTGGTTGCGCAGGCGGTGCCTGGTTGACTCGTTTGAGTTGTTGGCAGTTTTAATGGCGGCTTCACGTAATAGGAGTGTGTTTGTTGCATAAGGCTCGAGTAGCCCAGTTTAGAGAATGGTATGTCGCGAAGCTTGCCTTCTGAATGAGGTGTGTAGTGAGTGACGAAAGGTTGCGGATCTCCTCAGGGCTTGCGTCCTCGGTGAGCTTTCGCATAAGGCGTTGACGAAGGCTCATGCGAAGGTACTTGTCGTAGTCGTAGAGGACGAAGGAGGGCACCTCGACACGTTTTGGAATGGAGACAGCCGTGCCGAAATCCAGCTTGACTTCGCCGCAGAGAAATTCACACTCTGGGTAGGAGTCAAAATTCCGTGGGTTTGTTGAGCCATCAGGTGAGACAGGTGAGGAGCGTTGTCGACTGTCCTAGGAGGCTGCGTGGCTTGGCGTCTTTGTCGCGAAGGGCAAATCCAAAGCCTGTCTTGAGACCACGGTTGATGACCGGAGTCTATGCGGACTGTGATGGTTTGTACACGAAGCAATCTGGTACGGTTTCTTCCACCGTCTTGAGTAGAAGAGGGATAGTTGGGTCCTCCGTGTTATCATCAGAGAATTGAATGTGCTTCTTGGCGGTAGCCTGAGTCGTGACTTATTTTGTCACAAGAGTAGGAGTCGCGAAAGCAGGAGTCGCAAAGGCAGGTGGGGGGCAAGTCTGTGTTGCTTGGCAACAGGCGGCAGGGCAGGCGACTGGCGTTTCCGGCTGTCGTGGCTTGTCGATGAGGCAACCCAGTCACGAGTATTAGTTCTCTTTGCCGATGAGGTGCAAGAGGGGGGGTGGTGCAGGATGTGATCTTGCGTGCTGACGGAAAACCGAGTCGACCAGTTCGTGAGCTACGCTGCTAGTCACACTGTAGTCCCGCGAGATGACTTTGACGAAAGGTCAATGGGAGAGTCGGGATTGGAAATTCCCCGGTGAGAAAAAGCGTCTTGTAGCTTCCTTTTCGTTTCCTGGACAAGCGCCTTGGCCTGACGGAGGTCTTCCTCGAGGACCGCGAGCTCAGGCGGTGGTGGGGTGCGTTGTCCGTCTTGGAGGATCGGCCAGTGGTCGCGAAGGGAAGGCGGGGGAGCAGGTTGGAGTGCAGCATCCGAACTCAGAGCAGTAGCCGGAGGGGCAGCAGAATCTTCGGTGGTTGCCATCTAAGTCGCGAAAGCGAAATTCCAAATTCCAGAGATCGACGTGGTACGAAGAACCTCGTGGAGGAAAATGAATGGCGACATCAGCCATGATGCCTCTTTATATAGAGGAGGACTGCGTCGCGCAGGCGCAGTGGGAGCATGCAAGCAGGCGGATACACGCAACCGAAAACCCTCTAGTGATCATTCCATTGAGGACAATGTAATGCTAAAATTATCAGGTTAATATGTTTTGGTAAATAAGAAACTAAAATTAAGCAGGTTTGGGCCTGCAATTTTAGCCTTTTTATAGTCGACGAAAATATACATTACCTGTTTTAATAGCAGACATGGTGAAGGGCTAGGTTCAATTTTCCCACAGTATGAGCTGGCATCCCCACGAAAAGATACTTTTCCTGATGAAGACACGCCTGCTTTCCCAACCACTTTCACCGTGCCGACAAGTCGGGGAAAAAAACAAGACTCAGGGGCGAGTTGCTTAGTCAAAATCTAGGGTGAGATTGGGGAAAACGGTTGCACTTGGTTCCCACCCCCCCTTTTTTTTTTGTATACCGCATGCAGGGGTCTTAACATAAAACGGGTACAAAGCAAGGAATCAAGCATAGTTGCTGAAAACAGCTTGCCTTGTGGGAAGAAAGATGATCTTGCAGGTCTGAGGCATCTTCAATGAGTGGAACGTTGGACCAGAGGTATGTTGTTGAGGCGTGGAACGTCAACCTAGGATGGTACCTGTTGGTAGCTGGGATAGGAACGCATGTCGGAGGAGGGTTCCGGTATGGTGGTTAGGTGTACTTGCTGTACTGTCTTCATTTCTTGCGGAATAGGTGGTGGGACGTCTTGGAACCTCTGAGGAGACAAAGCCGCGAGCTAGGGGGAAGGTTCCACTATCGTCTGTTAATAAGGGGATGGTAGAAGCGGACACCTTGCTGCCCCGGAGGGTGAAACGGAGGGTGAGGATGATCATGGGATCACTGTGAATCCCAAGGCTACGCCTGTAGCCTTAGTTCGGTACAGGGAGCAAGGTAGAAGTTCCCGTCCGTGGTGTTTTGGTCTTCTGTACAGCCGTACCATCTGAGAAGACTATTGCAACGACTTTGTCCATCAGTCCGTCCGTCCGTCGCTTTTTTCAACTTCGCAACGGTACCAGAAATTGACAACCACTGTTTACAACGTTCGATTCAGTGTCAAAAGTTAGTTAAATAACATGGCAAATTAAAACATCGTTGCCTCCTTATAGCTAATAGACTTCTTCGACATAACTAAATTAAATAATAACATTTCATTGTCGAATTGAAATCCTAAAGATTTGTGTTAACGCAGCCGTAAAAACAAAAACATTTCAGCTTAAAGAGTTTTGTCGCATTGCTGCATGAATGAATAGGCTTACGATCGAACCAAATTCTCCATTAGGCCTATCTGCTACTTACAAAACTAAAACTGCCGTTAAAAAAATTAGGCCTAAAAAAATAAAAATTTTATGGCAATGTCAATAGTTGCTACGAGTCGCTGCTGCAGCGTTTCTCCTGTCCCTTCCCTACTACCACTGATCTATATAGGCTACGTTGCTCATTACGTTCTAACACTGCAACTGTGTGCGCGGAGGCATACCGTGTTGCAAACATGAATAGGCTTACTCCAAATCCAAATCTCAGTTAGTTGCTACTTACGAAATTAAAGTTGTAAATTAGGCCTAAACGCTGACAATTATGCCTAAAACGTAAAATAAGCTTAAAAGCTAACACGTTTGTAACGGCCAATTCTGATGGTTACTGTTTTCAGATTATATAATAGAGATAGCTGTTGCAGTGCGTGATAGAAAAGTGTGCCTCACTATTGGTAGTAGCAGAACTGTACGGAAGACCGGATGCGACTAGTTAGTCGCTGTAGCCGCTTGTTTAGTGTTAGGATTGTTGCCGTGGAAAACTGGTATGAATGATGGGGCATTGTCAAATTGCCACACCAAGTAATTCGAGATAATTCGGGACATAAGTGGAGATTGCAGCGTTTGTCGCCAGATGGAAACAGTAGGTGGACCGGACGGCTTTAGTTCGATGTGCGTCGCAGGAGTAGGCAGGTGTAGTGTCAGACTTCGATAACGATACGTATGTTGGACTTAGAGAGCGAGATGTGGCTATTGGAGCATCGGATGGTTTGATGTCATGCTAATGGAGAGGAGGCACTCCAGACGGACTAGCGGCAGAAAAGGTATAGGAACGTCGTCAAGCGCAGGCGGAGGAGGCGAGGTGCCGATCGACGTCGCAGTGGGAACTGGAGTCGGCGGAGTGAAGAACAGCTTGGCGGTAGCGGATGTGTCATCCAGGGGAGAAGGCAGAGGTGATGGAGCTGCATGATGTAGTTCCTGGATGGAAGGCGAGTGATGTGACGTGGCAGAGGGTGGACGGGAAGGTGAAGTGATCCCAACTGTGGATGGCGCAGTGTGTGGGCGTTGTGTAAGGGAGCGGGCATGATAGTACGCCCGCCAAGGAGGTGAAGACAGAATTGGGGAGAGCTAGTTACGGTGCGTGCGGAGGAGGGCATAACTCAACTTCATAGAATAGTATTTCCTGTTCACGACCTTTAATTGAGCGGTTAAAGTCTCGTTAGATGCTCTTAGTAACGTATTTTGTGCCTATAACTTGTCCGCATTGTCGGCCGTCTGTCGAAAGGTTGGTAAGTCTGTTAAAGCGGAAGGTAGAGAGGCATATTGGGTAGAGAAATGTTCCGCAAATTTTGAGAACGAAATCGATATTGAAGTTTAAGTCCCCCATTTCCTTGACAGATAAATGTAGCCTTCGCACGAGTGCTTCTCGTAAGACGGATGCTGCAAAGAACAGAACGAGTTGAAGCGGAGGCACAGTATCTTGGGACTTCGTATCGAAACGTGGGGATGGAACAGGCAGCGGAGGGTGTTTCGATTAAGAAACTCTGCTGGATGTGGAACGCAGAAAGGGATCCGCCGCGTGATCACCAGCGACGGGAGGAATTTTGTGGCGAAGCGGAGGTGCGAAGGGAAAATGAGTCGTTTTGATTTAACACCCGTGGTAGTAGGCAAACTAGATTTTTAGAGAGTGTAGTCCAGAACCTCCGGCAATCGCTGAGATGGCGTCAGTCGCTGGGAGTTTCGTTCGTTTTAGGGGAACGTCGTCAGTTGATGCCTTTCGTTTTGATGGTTTCTGCGGCGTGGTGTGCAAGGTTGGAGCATGATGTGTTGCCTTGATAGGGATTACCGAGGGATCAGAGTCCTCCAGGACCAGAGAGCCAGGTTCGGCTGAAATGGATGGGTCTTGGCGAGTAACAAAAGTCAAAGTCATCATCTACAAGAGGAACGGGTAGAGGCGGTAAAGGAGCCGGAGAAACGAAACGAGGAGGCTGAGTGTCCGGAACGGCAGAGGGACCAGCGTCTCCAATGAAAGGTTGTGGTGCTGAATGAATGGAAGCAAGCCAGGGCGAAGCATAGGCAGAAACTGGAGTGTTACTGTTTGGAATGTTGAATGGAAGAGTTCGAAAGAGCATGTACATGGGATGAAGTGAGTGGCTCATTGGACTGTTGAGTTGCGGTACGTCCCGAAGCTTGGGAGGAATGCGATGACAAATCCAGAGGAGTTAGTTGCAGTCCTACAGAAGAGGTCACTGTGGCAGCAACTTGTCGTGCTTTGAGATGAAGTTGAAGACATGCATATCGTCCCTTTGTCCAAGAGAGTTCCTCGGAAGGGAACGTAGGTCCCGTGCCGACGGAGACTGGCTGCAAAGGATTTGAGATGCGGCTGTAGTATCACAGGGTGCTGGAAAGGATGGCTTGGAAAGGAAGGGATTCGGAGGCGGAAGCGATTGATCCAAAGAATCCGGTTCTGTTGTCAGTTCAAGAACGGTAATGTCGTCCGCAACTCGCGGAGCCGGAGGGGACATGGGATGATGAGTGCGGTGATGAGGAACCATCCCTTGCCCTTGCGGCATGAGAAAACGTGGATGGGATTTAACAGGTACCTTGATTTCAGTTAGTCACGGTGGTTTGTGCTAAGGGGATGGCAGTGATGGAGGGAGATGACGTGCGGGACGTGATGCTGCTGGTGGGTCAAATCATGTCAAATCACCCAAAATTGAAAAAAGTTTCCGCCACACCACCTTTGATTTCTTTCATTTTTTTTTTGCTGGTAGGTCTGTACGAGAGACGAACTTCTGCAAAATTTTACACTTCTAGGATCAATATTGACAGAGTTATTAAATATTGAAAATATGTAAATATGCAATATGCAAATAGGGCTAGCGCTAGTGCTTTTTTGCACAATTTTGGTTTAACTCCTTACATTATTGCTTCAAAGGTACGAAATTTGGTTTCTAGAGGTATTTTTTTGTGCAGAATCCAATGGCACAAACGAAATTGGGCTATCTTTTACGGTTTGGGCGGCAGAGCCTTTGTGCAAGCCTTTCTTTGAAAATTAAAATTGGCATGTGGGACTACTCCTAAACTGTCCATTTTTTTTTCCAGTTTTTAGGGAATGTTTGCAGTTTATGACAAAAAAATAAAATTGTTGGCATTCCGCAACATTGTTGAGAAAAAAATTGTTAAAGTACGATGTGTTTATTAAAACCGCGCAATAAAATAACTGATATAAATATAGCATGATGTAAATTCACAGATGTAAATTTTAATTTAAAGTTTATAAAGTAGGCTAGTTTGCTATGAACCCCAATAGCTCTATTATTTAAATGTTTTTAAATTAAATTTTACACTGCAATTCATGAATGTGACACAAGATTTCTAAAGTAAATTTGAAACTAATTTGAAAAGTAAAACTCATTTGTGAAAATGAAACTAAAACTATACTCGAAACTAAAACCAAGGGTAATATAGATCCATATTACCATTGCTAAAACTAAAACCTTCCAGCCAAAATGTGAAATTAAAATCTTTGGAAGTTGCTGAGGTACAGTGACTGACACCATGGCAGCTACCGTGCATTCATTCTTTACTGTGGTGATGAATCGTCTGATGACAGAAATTCTACCCAACTTAAAGAAAGTTCATTACTTCAGTGACGGACCTAGTGCCCAGTACAAAAACTATAAGAATTTGTTAATTTTTGTTTCCATTGGTAAGATTTTATTGGTGTCCAAGCCGAATGGAATTTCGTTGCAACCTCGTGGCAAAAGCACGTGCTAGTCTCCAGGCGACAAACAGCACCATATTTTGTCGCCAGAAGATCTCTGCGAATGGGCAAAAGACGAAAGTGAAAGGCATAGTTTCTTCTTCATATCCCAAAATAAGGTTATGGCCCATTCATTTGTACTAATAGACCGACTGGAAAAGGGCAAAACAGTTCCAGGTATGAGAAGTCACCACAAGTTTGTGCCAGTGAACAGTACTGAGCTGAAGATATTTCTTGTCTTCTGATAAAAATCAAGTTAGTTTGCAAGTCATTGTTGCTGGCTCAAAGCATATATTTAGCACAAATGCAGAAGATTTACGTCCAGGAAAATACGTTGCTGTTGTCTACTATGACGATTGGTACAATGGCTGCCTAAATGGTTAAGATGAAGATGATGTGCATGTAAATTTTATGCACTGCAACAATCATGTTGGTGTGGCCTGGCAGAAACGACACATGCAACATCCCCTTTGTCCACGTTTTGAGTTTAGTACCAGCTCCTACAGTTCACGGTAGCAGTGGACGGCAATACTGTTTAGAGAAGGAGACAGTCAAATTGATTCTTCACCATTTCCAAGACTATACGGAAAGACCCTAATCGTAAATGCCGCCTTCACGTACAAACATTTTCCACATGTCTTGAATATTATCAACGCTGTTAGTGCAGCAATTTAGTTAGTGATTAACTTCTGAAAATTCAACTGCAAAATGTGTTCTAGTGCCTGAAAATTTAAATTTAGAACCATGAGTAGAAAAAATGTCAGCACTGAATTTAACGCACAATTTCAGAATACAGGAATCTCACCAGATTCTTGCAAATTTTCAACAGACAGTATTCGTCCGTCTTCGTCAGGCACTAAGAGAATTTGTAGAGGTGGTAACTACATCGTTTCGGAGATCGTGATTTGAAACCGGCGCTCGGCGTGGCCCACTGCGTGTGTCGGGCCTACTGGATGCTTCCGGCTCACTGGATGCGATGGGCCTACTACATGCAGCAGGTCCTCTCTCCCATCGGCTTGAGAGTCTCGCTGAAAAATCTTTTCTTAGGAGAAAGCTGATTCCCGGATTAGAAGCACCCCGTGTATTCATTAGAGTAGCTCCATTTTTTTACATGGTGCTGAATGGCCAGGGACTCTAGTCCTCTTAAATGACGATCATATGGGACGTTGGATTTTAGCAGTGTTGACGTTTGCTCCAGCCAATCTCATGCCTCGTCTCCATGTGATGGGATGCAATGCTGTTTCTTGTGTCTTTATTCTTCGTATCTGCCATGTGTTGTTTAACTCTCTTTCTAACTCCCACTCGCGTTTCTCCAATGTAAACAGCACTGCACTCATCAGATGGGACTCTGTACACTCCTTCACGTGTATTTGGGATCTTGGACAAAATACTCTGGTCCTCCTCGCACGTCACTTTAACCCATTTTTTCAGCAGTTCGTCTTTGATATTTCCCCCATTCTTCAGGAATGTTTCAAAACCTTTTTCTTTCAGCACTCTAGCCACTTTCTCGCTAATTCCCTTGAGTTACCACCTCTACAAATTCTCTTAGTGCCTGACGAAGACGGACGAATACTGTCTGTTGAAAATTCGCAAGAATCTGGTGAGATTCCTGTATTCTGAAACTGTGCGTTAAATTCAGTGCTGACATTTTTTCGATATGAGCTTTCAGAGTAAAAACCGCTACAGTATTTTTAACCAGAGTAGGCATACAGTTTCATTTATGTCAATTACATTATGGCGCGGTTTAATACACACATCATAGTTTAACAATTTTTTTCTCAACAATGTTGCGGAATGCCAACAATTTTTTTGGGGGTTATAAACTTCAAACATTCCCTAAAAACTGAAAAAAAATGGACAGTTTAGGACTATTCCCACATGCCAATTTTAATTTTCAGAGAACGGCTCTGCCACCCAAACCATAAAAGATAGCCCAATTTCGTTTGTGCCATTGGATTCAGCACAAAAAAATAGATCTAGAAACCAAATTTTGTACCTTTAAAGCAATAATGTAAAGAGTTAAACCCAAAATTGTGCAAAAAAGCACTAGCGCTAGCCCCTAAATTTGCATATTTTCAATAATTAATAACTCGGTCAATATTGATCCTAGAAGTGTAAAATTTTTTAGAAGTTCGTCTCTCACACAAACCTACCTGCAGAAAAAAAAAAAAAACAAAAAATTGGGGATGGGGTGGCGGGGGGCTGTGGTTGATCTGATGTGAAATCACCCGGGTCCTAATAGAGGCAGGTGCATCATCCCTTGCTACAGACCGGGGTCTTGGAGGAAGAAAAATGTGATGCCGCTTTTCACAAGGGCCACCCCCCCCCCCCCCCCACCAGAGTCCGAGAACCAGTAGGGGGAACGAGGAGTGAAATGGGGAACGTGAAGCTGTTCCCTAAAGAAAGCATATATTCTTCAGGGACAGGATAGCAGTAGGAGCAACCGCAGAATGGTCCGGGTAGGGGGAACGCAGAACATCATTGCTCGTTGGCCAAGTTGTTACATGGAATTAATCCGTGTATTTCAAACAGGAACGATGGACGAGCCGACCTGGGTAGGAACCAAGAGCACACCCCAAAAACCGGAGGGTGAGAAGGTGCCCAATGAACGGAATAGATGTAGGGAGGAACGTGGATCACAGCCGGACGGAGTGTCACCGAATAGTTCTTGCCTAAGACGATGGCAGACAAAGAGACGAGCCGAACTGCCGCGTCCGACGGTATTTATATGACGGCGGCTGTGCAGACGAATGCTCAGTAAGGTCGTGATGCGGATGGATATCTTCTGACTATGTAGAAAAGCGAAACAGCCACTAGAGAAGAAGAATGTTTCCAATTGGCAGCAGAAGTCAATGGGAACTAGGGAAGAGGTTCGTACATCCTAGAGGGTCGAACATCCTAGAGGTTTGCACGAAGAAGGAGGCTGCACAGGGAATGCGTAGTGGGTCCTGGTCGTAAGAGGTAGCAAGTGTCTCCCCTACCTGTCACAGACTGAGGTCCAGAAGGAGGAACGTGGGCAGACATAATGATGTCGATCGTAGTTGGGCGCACGTGTTCCCTCCTCCGCAGGGACGGAGGGATGCAGGAACGAAGGAACGTACTTTAGAAAAAGGACGAGCGGGTTGCATCGACGGAATGTCTAGTAGAGAAGAAGGCTGTGCAGTAGGCTGCGCAGACGGTGGCGGTGCGGAAGGACATTGTACCTTGTTGAGTAAACAACAGCAAGTGATGAAACGACCTAATCCAAGAAGGTTGCGCAAAAGCAGTGAGCAATGGGTAAAGAGAACAGAGGACGACGATCGTTGCTCGTCAGAACTGATGACTGATCCATGCACCGCCCAAACGCCACGATGACACACGCCGCCTTGGGCTAGGGGCCATGAAGAACGGCGGCGCGGAGGGGCGGTGGAAGGAAGAGGACAGGAACGAAGGTATCTTCGATCCGTGGGACGGTGGTATACAGAAGGGGGCGGAACCCTGGGTAGCGGAACGGCCGTGTCATGTAGGAATGTTAGCATGCGGAACGTCCCTTGGTTTCGAGAAACCAGTGGGAGGCGGACCGACCATGTCATGGGGACGGCCACCACTGAAGTGGAAATGACAGTATCGTCCATCCGCGGGACGGTGGTATGCGGAGGGAAACGTAGAATCCCGTGCGGAACGTCGAAGGGGATGCTCAGAGAGCGACCACGCGTGGCGATCGCCCTAGGAGAAATGATGCCAACCGAACGCTGTGCCAGAGCTAAGCAGACCAAGCTCCGCGCATGCGTAGTACCGTACGAGCCTGGCAGGGAAGACAGCTTTCAAGATTCTAGGGGAATTAAGAGCTCAAAAGGGGAAACTGCTATTAAAACAGGTAATGTTTATTTTTGTGAGCTATAAAAATATACCATACCTACCAATTTTTTTTTTGCATTTATGCTCTCTTTACCTTGAGGATTTAAAGTTACATGGATTCGCTCAGCTGCCAACCCAACCGTGCATGCACTGCCCTCCTTATAAAAAGAGCTCGCCCGAAAGCATTCGCATCTTTTGTTCTCTCTCGATCGAGGTGACTCAAGAGGGGAGGTAGGGTGGGGTTGGTATAGTATATTTTCCTTTGCAAAAGAAACAAATTTCAGTCGGCCTTCATGGGAGGAGGGGCAAATTTACGTTTCTTGTTGCATGGAAAATATACTACACCTGTCAATTTTTTGCAGTACAGTTGACCTCGTACGAGACTCCGTGAGGATTTTGTGTTTATTTTTCAATTTTGATTTTTCAGTTTCTCTCCTTTTTTTTTGTTCAAAAACGAAAGAAGTGATGAATGCTCTGTGGGGGAATCAAAGGGTTTCACGATTCTGTTAAGAAGTACGAAAACAAAAAGAAAAAAAGTTTTACCTCTGTGTTGACTTCTTTGTGATTTCGGCTTGGCTTGGCTTTCATAGTGGTGGTAGTTGATAAAACTGGTGTGATGCGATTTTGATTAAAGATCTTTAGTTAAGTTCATTACGTTTGTATTCCTATTTTTTTTTTAATGTTCATTGGTGTGTTGACTGGATGACGTCAAGGAGGAAAGCATTCAGTCAATTTGTGTCGTTCAGAAGTTTACTTGCTCCCACCACCTCCTCAGATTTCGTGTACGAAAAAAGAAAAGGGAGGGGGTGTCCAGATGCAGTTCAGATTCGAATGAGAGTTACATGGATGATAGAAAACATTTTCTTTTCTTTTTTTTTTACGAGTAGGAAGGTCCAATGAGTTCACGACGTTGGTTCAAAATTTCAAAGCGGATCTTGGTTGAATGGTTGCGACCTCGGCGGCACGAGAAAGGTTCAGAGTTGAAGGAAGCGGAACGAGTTCTATTGTGGTTGGTTTTGAGGGTGGAAGCCAAATCTGCAATACTTTCTTTGCCTTCAGTATGAAGCTAGTACACGGAAGGTTGAGGGATTTCTGTGAAGTGTGTGGCTTAAGGCTTGGGTGAAATGGTTGTGGAGTAAGGCAATTGTCATACTGACAGACGCTGAATCCGTAAAAATTTTGTTTGGGGCAAGAAGTTGCGGCGATGTTCCAGGTTGTTGCGAGTTGAACGTCATTCAAAATTTCAGCTTGGGTGATAGGGTTTGGCTGAATGTGCTCGAGTAGGCCTAAGGTTGGGTCTCCGAGCGGAATTGAAAGCGGATGAAAAGTGCATGTCGAATTGATGGAACTCCACGGCTTGTTCCGCATGCGTGGGTCGGAGACACCTAGTTGACGTAAGGCAGGGTGTTCGCATTGAAGAGCGGCATGATATTGTGGGCTGGGTTTCATCTGTACTCGATCCTGTGTAGTTTCCACACCCTTCCTGTTTGGGAGTCCGGGAGACATGCTATGTCGAGCACTGACTTGAGTTTGTCATTGGTGGTGGATAGTAGAAACTGTCGATATTCGGTGCAAGCGTTTTGCGAAATGGCTTATTGTTTATTGAATTTAGTTTCAATTTTCGAAAAGTTTTTCAGTAACTGTTGGTGCTTCTTCGTAGAAAACTGAAGCCCTTTAAGGATAATGGAGGATGTGACGACTGTAAAATCTCATTGCGATCATGATACATTATTTCATCTTCGTCCAGGCCAAAGAGTTGTTCTTCTGGTGCTGAAGGTTTTTTCGACTTCGGGACGAGCAGTCGTGGGTGAAGCTTGAGACGAAAGAAGAACATAGGGAATGGATGGAATGACAGTCTCTTTTGCCACAGAAAGGTCAAGTGCCGGGGGGCTTGGAGTTGTCGACGGACGGCGAATGGGTGACGCAGATGTCTGAGTGATTGTTTCCAAAGAGCTTTGAACATTGTCGGATGGAGGTGACAAGTGTTTCCTTTGAGAGTGGGAGAGAGCTGTTTCCGTCATGGATTGACGAGACTTCGATTGGACGATTGGTGGTCGAGAAAGGGGGATTCCCGGACGACTACACAGTGTGCGAAGGTGCACTGGTTAACAGCGAAATGGGTGCCTTCGGCATTTGCTGGCTACTGAGTGTTGAGATCGGCGGGTCACTCTTCAAATGGTGCAAGGAGTTCAGTTATGGATGGCATCGAGGGCGCCGGGGGCCCCTAAAACCACAGGGGAGCCGTACTCGGAGGAGGAAGTGATGGCGGCGTTGGACGTGACTCCAATGGATGCTGGCGTGGCCGGGAAAAAGTGGGAACTTGTAAGGGTCATCCACGGTGTGCAGGGAAAATCACTCTTGTTGGACATTGAAAGTTTTGGTTTTTTTGATGGAGGAGGTTTTTGTGCCAATAAGGCTATCCCGCGCTCTATTTTGTCCTTGTGTTGCTTGGCTCTTATTTTTTATGCCAGTTGAAGGGATTAAATTACATTTTCGATGGTTTTGGCAAACCTTGTAGGGATTGATGAGGCCGGTTCTGTTGAGACCTGGGCAGGAGCACGTTCCCGAGTCTTGAAATGCAGGTTGGTGATTCACGTAAATGGATTTCAGGTTCCGTTTAGTTTCTGCATTTTCCTTTTCTTGTTCTCGTCATTTTCTTGGTGGAGCTCATTGGCGAGGTGGTGTCGAGCGCTAACAAGGCGGGGAAGACTGGTCATTGTGCAGCTAGATGGCGTTGTCGTCGGTTGGATCAGGACAGATTGCGAACCAGAAAAGTTGTGTGCGATCTCAAGATTGACAGAGTCGTGAAGACGAGGGAAGAACTCCACGGACTTGTGGTTGGGCTTAAAATGTGCGTACGGACGAGGGCTACCCTGGCACCGAGTTTCATCAAGTTTAGACAGCCAGTTTTTGAGCCCCGACACTTTGACCGATTTTCCAGGTAGGACTTGCTGTAGTTGAGAATAAAGGCAATGCGTTGTTCGGTTTCTTCGGTTCACGGAAGAAACTGGGTGGTGTCTCGCGGCAGATTGGAAGCCGTTCGACGGGAAAGTATTCAGAGTTGGGTTTCACTCGTTCGTTGGTACTCGGGAGGTTGGCTCTTCTTGAGTCATTCGTGACAAATTGCATTCGTGACATTCATGTGGTTTGCAGTCAGAACTGGGTGATGCCGGATCTACGGGTAGCGGCATTCGTGACATGTGTTCGTGTTGAAGCCTTCGGTCGTTAAAAAGAACATTTTGCCGGCCCCCAGCCAGACCAGCTAAAAATAGTTTCTTTGTGCCTAAAACATACTTAACCTGATAATTTAGCATTACATTCCTCGAATGTGATGTTCCCCTGGAGGTTTCTTCTACTGCGCAGCCTCCTGCTTGCATACTCCTGCTGTGCATGCGCGTGGCAGTCCACCCTTATAAAAGCGACAGCGTGCACGCTATCGGCATTCATTTTACTCTCAATATGTCAGGCGGTGACTCGAGAGGGGAGGCAGGGCGGGAGTAGGTTAAGTATGTTTTAGGCACAAAGAAACCATTTTTAGCCAGCCTGGCTGGGGGCCGGCAAAATGTTCTTTCTTTGTTGCCAAAACATCTTAACTAGCATTATCAGTAGACCTCGTCAAAATTTGGTAGTGGGCACCGCCTTGACGGGCGCCCCGGGATGCGCGCAGGCTGTTCCCCAAAAAGTTGTTGAAAACTTCGCACTTTGTTCAGAACAGGTGATGAACCTCGAAGTTACGTCACTATCCCTCTTCACTGCTTGGCTTGTTTCCATGGTGAATGTTTAGCTTCTATCGTGGTTGGCTTCCTTCTGCTTCGTTCTGAGTGCTTAAGGGGAATTGATTACTGTACCGGTAGCAGCAATAGATCGCAGCCGGTGTAGTCCGTTCACAAACACGATCTTTGCATCAGGTTGTGTGGGAGGTCGATGGATTCCCTCAAGATGCTGGTGTGAGGATTGCTTCGATCGGAAGGCTTTGTTGGCGGTTGATGATGTGGAGATTGTCCTGAATGTTATAAGTTACCAAGGGTCAAAAAGTTTTTGTGTGGTTTCATACGTTTGAATGCGAGTTAGTGGGGAGGAGAAGTAGGTTTCTTCCATCTCGTCAGTTTTTTTTTTTTTTTTTAATTGGGCAGTGGAAGGACTCGGGTGGTTGTTCTACGTCTAGTAGTCAGTCATTTCAACTCAATCGAGCGGGGTAAGCAAAGTTGCGGAGGTGTTCGAAGACTTTGAAGAAAAACCTGTGTTGGTTTAAGTCAGGGCGTTGGGTCTTCCTTGGAGCCAATTAGCCGAAGGGATTGGATGAGTGAAGGGTACTGTCGGCTGAAGGGCTTGTTTTATGAAGGATAGAATTTCCGTGTTGAGTTTCGGCCAGGATGGGAAGAAGAGGCGAAGTCTTGTGCCGACTGGAAGGTAGGGGAGGCAGGAGGCAACGTGGTTTCAATGAGAGGAGCTGCTGTTGAGCAGCGGCTGTGGCGGACAGGAGTTGCGGCTCGCTCCTGTTGGTTACGTTGGCCGGAGCGGGGGCGAGGGAGATCGGGCCTTAGGGGCTGTTGGTTTCTCGGCTGAAAGTACGAGTTAACTTTCGGACGGTTTTAAAGCTGGGAAAAAGTGGCGAAGTCTCGTGCCGGCTGGAAGACAGGAGAGGAGCTGCGGCGGTCAGGAGTTGCGGCTCGGTCCTGCTGGTTGCGATGGTTGGAGCGGGAGCGAGGGGGGATCGGCCGAAAGAGCTGATGGTTCCTCGGCTGAAAGTAGGAGTTGATTTTAGACGGATTGGCGACGCTGTGCGGGGTGGGCAGGGGCCGGGCCACGGCGTCCGAGGGAACTAGTGCAGGACCACATCGGGGCAGGGTGGCAGCCGAAAGATTAAATAAACCCGATGAAAGAGGCCCACAGTTGGGACCAGCTAGAATGGATGGCGTTCCCGCAAGCTTGAAGGAAAGCCGCACAGATCATGGATGGGAAGTGGCACAATGCAGTGTAGCTGGCGGTCACCTGGCATGGGCAGGCCGTCTAGGTGGCGGGCGGATGAAAGACAGGAGACGGGAAGGGCACAAACCGTCTACGGGACCAATTCGATTGTTTAGTGGATGACGAAAGACGAGAGGACAGGTGGAGAGAGGAGCTCCCAGATGAGCGGGCTTTCATCTTGTTCAGGACGGCATCATAACTGGAAGGCGGATGAAAGATGTGGAGCGGGAAAGGGGCTTTCAGCTTAAAGGGCTTCCAACTTGGACCGGGACGGCATCTCAACCATAAAGTGGACGGGAGACATCGGAGCAGGCCGAGCCGGGGGGGGGGGTGTACTTGGTTGACCTTCATCACGGTGAAGGGCAGCAACACTTGGGTGAAAGACGAGTGAGTGCGTAGAGCGAGGAACAGTGGCTTGGCAGATCTTCTCCATAGTGTAAAACGGCAACACCCAAGCGAGCGGGCGAAATGTGGCAAATCTTCTCCACAGTGCAAAACGGCAATACCCGAGCAAGCCGGGGCGAAAGACGTAAGGCGGTTGAAAGACGAGTGAGTGTGTGGAACGGGGGATGACGGCTTGGCAGGTTTCTCCGTGGGGAAAGAAGGCAACACCCGAGGGAGGCGGGTGAAAGACGAGTGAGTGCGTAGAACGAGCGGTAGCTCGGTAGACTTTCTCCATTGTGTAAATGGCAACACCTGGGGAAGGCGGGTGAAAGACGAGTTGCTTGGAGCGAGGAACGCTAGCTTGGTAGGCCTTCATTACGGTGCGGGATGAAAGACGAAGGAGTGCGTAGAGTGAGGAATGCAGGCTTGGCAGATCTTTGTCAAGGTTCAAAAGAGTAACTCCCGGGCAAGGCGTGTGAAAGACGAGATGCGTGGAGCGAGGAATGCTGGCTCGGTAGATCTTCATCATTGTGCGGGATGGAAACACCTGAGCAGGGCGGGTGAAAGACGAACGAGCGTAAGGAGCGAGGGATGCAGGCTTGGCCGACTTTCAGCATGGTGCAGAACGGCAACATCTGGGAAAGGTGTAGACGATTGAGTGCATGGGGCAAGAAGTTCAGACTGGTTGGCCTTCCTTGTGAAATCGGCAGACCAAATCCATGACAGACGAACGACGGGAGCTTACGAGATCTTCAACATAGTCGTGACAGCTACGGCATCAGTGAGGAGGACGAAATACGGCGAGGGAACCGGAGGCAGGGGCCGTCGATGGGTGATCTAGTACACACTGCTTCCACGGCTGGACTGGTGAGACGTGGAGCTTCGATGTCGTGGCGGGGGAGGCGAGAGGCCTGGGCAACAACCCAAACTCGACGGCGACATCCCGGCTATGGGCAGACACGAGACGGGCCGAAGAGTGGAGCGTGCGGTTAACTACGGCATCAGCGAGGCGGACGAAAGACGGCGAGGGAGCCAGAGCGGGGGCCGTCGATGGATGATCCAGTTCACAACTGCTTCCACGGCTGGACAGGTGAGATGTGGAGCTCCAACGTTGTGGCAGGAGGGGCGAGAGGGCTGATCAACAAACCAGACTCGACGGCAATGTCCCGGCTATGAGCAGACCGGAGACGGGTCGAAGAGTGTAGCGTGCAGTGATAGGACGGCAGCGCCTAAGCCGCGTGTCAGAGAGTGGAACAGCTGAAAGACAGGAACAGCAGAGCTGGAAAGTTCCATGGTGGCAGCAGGGCACAGGAGAGCGAACAGAAAGGCGGACGAAAGCCAGGGTTGGGATGCGGATGGGAGGCTTGATAGAAGACGGCAACCCAGGAGCATCACGGTAGAAGATCACAGAAAAAACGGACGAAAGACGAGCAGGGCTAGAGTCAGCCAGACGTGTAGTAATGGAGTAGGCAGCAACCGATGTCTTGATTTTCGCTCGAGACGTGGGGCCAGCCACGGTCGAGACAAGCAGCAGGAGGTGCAACCGGCTTCCAACTTGGTTCACTCAAAACGTGGGTTCTAGCCACGAGTGAGACGAGCAGCAGTAGACAGCAACAGGTGACTTGATTTTCACTCGAGACGTGGGGTAAGCCACGGTCGAGACAAGCAGCAAGAGGTGCAAACGGCTTCTGTCTTGGTTCACTCAAAACGTGGTTCTAGCCACGAGTGAGACGAGCATCAGTGGAGAGCAACAGGCGACTTGATTTTCACTCGAGGCTGAAAGACGGGAACAGCAGAGGGAATGCAGATGGCTTCCCACTTGACTCTTCACTCAAAGCGTGGGTTTAAAGCCACGAATGAGCAGCAGCGTGGCAGCAACTGTTGTCTTGATTATTATTCAATACGTGGGGCGAGCCACGGGCGAGGCAAGTGGCAGGCGTGACGATGGCAACCAGCTTGGATCTTCACTCAAAAAACGTGGGTTTAGCCACGAGTGAGACGAGCAGCAGTGGACAGCAAGTGTTGGCTTAATTTTCGCTCGATATGTGGGGTGAGTTACGGACGAGACAAACGGTAGGCGTGATGATGACAACCAGCATGGTTCTTCACTCAAGACGTGGAAATTAGCCACGAGTGACACGAGTAGCAGTGGGCAGCAACTGTTGACTTGATCTTCACTTGATAATGGACAAGGTGGTGTATTCAAAGCACGGTAGCAAGTCCGATTGTTGTTGAAAACAATCGAAACCGAAACGAGAGCAAGGCGGGTCGCCTGCAATGCGACACATCCGGGAACCTGGTACGGGAAGCGGCCGAAAGCTGGAGCTCCGTCGAGGCGTGGTGGCGGGAAGAACGGGGGCCGGTGGAGGGAGTGTTTTCCGACTGAAAGTGAAAGCTGAAAATGAAAGCTGAAAGGACGCCGCAGTTGCGGGTGCAGCCGGCCGGAACGACAATGAGCGATCGAGCCGGGTTACGTCGGCAGCTTGCGTACTGACTTCGGCAGATGCCGGTGATGGTAGAACGTTCGGCAACTCGGGCGTGTTTCCGTCCAAAAGTCGAAAAAGTGAAAGTTGAAAGTGAAAACTGAAGGGACGCCGCAGTTGCGGGTGCAGCCGGCCGGAACGACGATAAGCGACCGAGCCGGGTTACGTCGGCAGCTTGCGTACAGACTTGGGCAGATGCCGGTGATGGTAGGCCGTTCAGCAACTCGGGCGTGTTTCCGTCCAAAAGTCGAAAGCCGAGGGATATCGCGGGTGCGAGTGCAGCCAGCCGGAACGGTGATGAGCGTCGGAGAAGGTTGGCATCGACCGCAGGAAGTCTTGAAGCGGACGAAAGATGGGGAACAGGGCGGCGTGGGGTCGTTAGACGACATGTACGCTGGAGGAAAATGAATGCCGATAGCGTGCACGCTGTCGCTTTTATAAAGGAGGACTGCCACCCGCATGTACAGCAGGGGTATGCAAGCAGGCGGCTGCGCAGCAGAAGAAACCTCCAGGGGAACATCACATTCGAGGAACGTAATGCTAAATAATCAGGTTAAGATGTTTTGGCAACAAAGAAACCGTACTTGGGTGCAGTCATTCGTGGCTGATTGCATTCGAGACGATGGTCGTCATTCAAAACGTCAGGAAATTTAGGTCAGGAAATTCTAGTCGATCCAAGATTTCTGAAGTGAAACAGCCCATACGTTGAGAAGCATCGTTCGAGGCGAATGGTGTGGGGAGAGCAGTGTTGTTCAATATTGTTTTGGATCCTAAAGAGGCTGGGCGTGCGCCCGCCCGAGGCTGGCTTGTAAAGTTAGAGCATCAGTCATTTTGAGGGTCTTTTCAAACGTGTGTTACGTCACGTTTGGGGTGAACAGAGAAGGAGACGTCTGCATTCGTCTCATTGTATGGTGTTCCTTGTTTTATTTTTCCGACATCTGGAGTTGGACTGGTCACAGCCGTGACGGGCGAAACATGTTGAGCGTAACATTCGTTGTGAAACTTCACTCTGATTGTGTATTACGTCTAGCAAGAGGTTCGCTGGTGATGGTGACCTCATTCGTCGATTGGCCCATTCGGTTCCAGAGGTTAAACTCTTTTTTTTTTCAAATGTCGTGATGGGCGGGGGCGGTTCTTCTGCTTGAAAGTCTGTCTCAGCGTGTGTAACGCTACGCAAGAGACATTAGAAAGAGGATGTCATTGTTCGTCGTTTGATTGTTGGCTTCAGGGATTGAACCAGGTGCGGGCGTGACGAGCTGGAAGAATTGAATGCCCCATTCGTTTTAAGAGTTTACTCTTGATGTGGTGCAAGAGTGCCATGTCATTCGTCAATTGTTCCAATCAGTGGTTAGGACGGACAAGCTCCGCCCAGGAGAACTGGGGAAGAAAGGCTGACCATTCAGTTTGAAAACCACTGTTCCGATGTGCCATGCGGCATGTTGTGAGGAAGACATTTTTTTTAATGTTGCAGTTCCTCCGTTTGTGATGGCCAAGCTGGACGGTGAAGGCGTCGTATGTCTTGAAATGACCACTCCAAAGGAGTCTAACGACACACAAGAGGCAAACAGTGAGGAAGATGTCGCCATTCATTCAGTTTCATTGTCGTCTCTTTGAATGAGCTGGAAGGAAGAACTGTCTATCATGGTTGATGGTGACATTCGTTTGGAAGAGTAGTCCCATGCACCAGAGACGTCAGGTGAAGAGGCTTCGTCATTCACTCATCCAGTCAGCGTCGCATTCGTTCCACTGGCCGAACCAGGAGGAGAAACGATCTGCCATGGTTGCAGGGTAATTCGTGTGAAGAGTGACACAAAACACGTTGGTCGACCTGCCAGAGACAAGAGATGAAGCGCCGACATTTGTTCATTCGGCTAGCGTCGCATTTGTTCCGTTGGCTGAGCCAGGTGGAACGAGCTGTCATGGTGGAGGGCGTCGTTCGTCTTGAAAAATTCATTCCGAACGTGCAGAAACTAGTGTTGAGGAAAAAATCGTCTTTCGTCCATTTAAACAGCGTCGCTTTCATTTCACTGACGTAACCAGATAGGAAAACAAGCAGCGCAGCTTGAATGCGTCATTCGTCTTGGCTTTGTTGGACATCAACCAAAAATGACCAGTTTTTTTGCATTACGGCAAAGACGGTCGAGTGAGCGAGTTCCATTGGCCAGAAGGGGACGAAAGCAGTGGGTGGGGGAATGCCTCGTAGCAGCGGCGGTGGCACCTCATGGTGATGAAATTCCCAGTTTGTGAAGCGTAGAGTGGAGCATTCATGACGGCCGATGCATTCGGTCCAAGAAAGGGGCAATGTCGGCCAAGACTCGGGAAGATCGACGATATGCAAAAACCGGTAACCGGCGTTTACTGTGGTTTAGACACGATG
>JAHWFP010203949.1:25049-35752 GCA_023313725.1 Lithobius niger
ATTTGTTGTGTTCTTCTGTGTGGTTTTGTGTGCTCTTTCTTCTATTAAGATCGACGATGAGAATCGCATCGCTGCAAGAGGGAGCCATCGCTGCAAGTAGGAGTGGTCACCTCGAAGAAAAAAATCCAGCAGAAAACGAATGAAGAAGGCAGAGTGGCCGTATGACAGGTCGCCTGAGAACAAAAGACGCGAATGCTTTCGGGCGAGCTCTTTTTATAAGGAGGTTATAGACGTGATTAAGGAGGCATGCGCGGTTGGGTTGGCAAGCTGGACGGATCCACGCAACTTGAAATCATCAAGGTAAAGAGAGCAAAATGCAAAAAAATTGACGGGTTTAGTATATTTTCCAAGCAACAAGAGATCTTGATATCCCCCCCCCCCCCCTTCACCCAACTAAGGTCCAAAATAACCTAGCCCATCCCCTCACACCGAATCTTATGACTACTCAGGCTACTTGGGGTGATATTCTACAGTATTACCAAGTTAAATACAGGGTGGTCCACAAAAAACAAATGACCCAACATTTTCTACAGTATAACCAAGTTAAATACAGGGTGGTCCACAAAAAACAAATGACCCAACATTTTGTAAGTCCAACTTTCCTAGTTAGCACCCCGCAGAACTAGAAGACAGAAATCTTCCCATTTCATTAGATTTCATTTCTGTCCTCTCCTGGTTCTGAGGGGTGCTAACTAGCAAAATTGGACTTAAAAAATGTTGGGTCGTCATTTTTTTGTGGACCACTCTGTATATCTTAGTCCAGACTGACGTTTCCAAATGTAAATGCATCACACTTTCAATAAAAGGGAAGACTGGTTCAAAACATTCAAAAATGTGGTGTTGAAATCTTATTGTAGTCCATTGTTTTAGAAGACAGAAGCATAGTCTTCAAAACCTCGTAAACATTACCAGGGGGGAGGGGGGAAAAACAAGGTATCTTTAGAAATCTTGAATTCCTCATGGGTCACTTGTGACGGTAGTTTGCTCTCTTAATGTGAATTTGTTTACAGCACTTTCTAAAAATGTCTATTGTTTTATGTTATTTATGACACAAAACTCAAATTTAAGATAAATGTATGACATTTCGTTAAAATCCAAAAATGTTATGAATTTTATGAGACTGGGAGTCCTACTGTTGGTATGACTGCCTTTCGAACTGCATACGTCAATTGCACATTTTTATTACTCTACCATATGACACGTCAATTTACTGATTGTTAGTGCATCTTTGTTTTCTTGTGTACTACCAAAATGCTGTGTCAATCATTGTCATAGCTCACCTGTTTTTTGGATGAGGGGGAAGTTGGCTGGGATTTAAACATACTCTTACACTATAGGTCATCTTGTTACCTACATACCAAAGTTGCTGGCTTACTTCTTTATTTTTAGGATGAACAATGTTCATCTTTTCATAACATCAACCACCACGAATGTGAATTGCATGGCGCTCGCCATTTGGCTAGTAGATATTAAAATACACTAGCCATTGTCTATTACTTATTCGCCATGTAGAAATAGTTTTAGCTGGTGTGTTGCACCTTAATGTTTTTTTTTTAACATTGTTTTCAATAATCTAACTCTTCAATCAGGTAAAGAGGCTAGTAACAATGCTTGGTTGGATAGCACACAATGAGTCACAAACAGCATGTTTCTGGCTAGTACGGTTCCCGAGAATATGACAATTTCAGCATCAGGGTTTGTTAATCAGTCGCCGTTATGGCCAGTAGGGCCAAAAATCAAGTCACCAACTGCTGAATTTCCCTCGCCATTTGGCGAGTGGCAACCAACATTGGGGAAGGTTGTGTAACACTGATAGCTGGTACTTGAATAATTAGGAATAAATCCAGAAATTACTAGGAATTGGCCACCATTTAATAGCTTACCAAACAAAACAGATAAAATGGTGAATTAAACATCAAAATCAATCAAAAATTGGCAGAGTTGTTGAAAAAAGAAAAACATCCAGATTAGTGTTGCACGGTATTAAGTTTTTGCACGACGGTACGGTATGGTTCTGAAAACTGCGGTCTACGGTAATATCACGGTAATTTAGGAAATAATTTTTGTGCTATTATCCACTTGAGCACAAAAGAATCGAATATGGCTCTTTCGTAAAAAGTTCGAAACTCATTTTCGTTCACTTTCAAAATGCAGATATTAACAATACCTTGCTAATTTTCGACTGAAATGCTTCAGCTTTATCAGGCATCCTAGTTAATTGGCTTTTCTACATCTTCCCTGCTGGTTTTATGAACACAGTAACCATTTTGAAAAACGTTGTGGTCTCCGGTATTTTCAACGCTGCTGCGTTCCTGCTCTTTTCGTTCGCTCGTTTCCAACCACTTGCGCTGGAGCAGAGAATCAAGTTCTTTTCCCACTAGGTGCATAATACACAGGTTTGATGGCCCTTGGTTGTTCATCAGTGGAACAGAATGTCTTATGTGGTGTTGGATGGCGATTGATTCTAGGCACCTAACGTGGGTGTCACTCGCCGTGTTCGTGCTGATGAGCGTTTTTGTTTTTTCCCATCCAATGCTATGATCACCGCCCATGCAATGGAGTGCAATGCTGTTGTCTTTCACTTTATTCCTGGTGTCACTTATGTGTTGGCCAATTCTCGTTCTCACTCCTTTTCTCGTTTCACCGATGTACACAGAAGTGCACCCATTGCATGGGACACGATACACACCTTCTCTGGTATTAGCCACATCTCCCATGGTTTGCTCATCTTTCATTTTTTGCGTTTCTCGTTCAGCACTTATACTCTCATTTTGAGTTTATTTTTGCTTCTCATTACAAGTGACTTAAGATTCGCACTCTTCCTAAAGAAGGTGGTAAATCCTTTCTTGGACATCAAGTTCTTGACCTTATCACTCACCCGTTTCACCGTACACCGTTTCACTTTCACTTTTTTGTTCTTTCTATTCTGCTTGTTTCTTTGCAATTCCTCTTGCTTTTTTAATTTGCGCATTCAGGAGACCTCCTGGGTAGCCTAGTTGTATAAATCTTCCTTTTGCTTCCTGAATATGTGGCGTGGCCATTCTTTCATCCCTGGAGTTTCTGAAGAGACGTAAGAATTTATTCAGGGAGATGGTTTCAAGTTGTTCCCTTGGGGTGCCCAGAGGAATACGAGATGCCCCTCCGTGAAGCTGTTGGTTTTTTGTACGGTTGGAAAGTAACTTTCCCACTTTACAAAGTTACTTTCCAACCGTACAAAACCCAACAGCTTCACGGAGGGGCATCTCTTATTCCTCTGGGCAACCCAAGGAACAACCTAAAGCCATCTCCCTGAATAAATTCTTACGTCTCTTCAGAAACTCCAGGGATGAAAGAATGGCCACGCCACATATTCAGGAAACAAAAGGAAGATTTATACAACTAGGCTACCCAGGAGGTCTCCTGAATGCGCAAATTAAAAAAGCAAGAGGAATTGTAAAGAAACAAGCAGAAGAGAAAAAACAAGAAAGTGAAATGGTACAGAAGAAGCAAAAAAAACTCGAAAAGAGAGCATAAATGCTGAACGAGAAATGCAAAAAAAATGAAAGATGAGCAAACCATGGGAGATGTGGCTAATACCAGAGAAGGTGTGTATCGTGTCCCATGCAATGGGTGCAGTGCTGTGTACATCGGTGAAACGAGAAAAGGAGTGAGAACGAGAATTGTCCAACACATAAGTGACACCAGGAATAAAGTGAAATACAACAGCATTGCACTCCATTGCATGGGCACCGATCATAGCATTGGATAGGAAAAAACAAAAACGCTCATCAGCTCAAACACAGCGAGTGACACCCACCTTAGGTGCCTAGAATCAATCGCCATCTAACACCACAGAAGACATTCTGAACAACCAAGGGCCATCAAACCTGCGTATTATGCACCTAGTGGGAAAAGAACTTGATTCCCTGCTCCAGCGCAAGTGGTTGGAAACGAGCGAACGAGAAGAGCAGGAACGCAGCAGCGTTGAAAATACCGGAGTCCACAACGCTTTTCAAAATGGTTGCCATGTTCAAAAAACCAGCAGGGAAGATGTAGAAAAGCCAATTAACTCGGATGCCTGATGAAGGATGAAGCATTTCAGTGGAAAATTAGCAAGGTATTGTTAATATCTGCATTTTGAAAGTGAGCGAAAATGAGTTTCGAACTTTTTACGAAAGTTAGTCAAGAGTTTCAAAGTACTTCCAGTAACGGCTTTTTCAATATGGCGCTTAGCATTTATTTATTTTTTACTAAATAGCGGAATTTCGCTTTCATCTTGATGGGACGCTACGACATTGACCATAAATACAAAACCTCTCGTACACGCTTGTTACTAAGGAGCTGCTCCCCCCCCCCCCCTCTCCCCCTTCCACAATGTGGGCAAGGAGTGGGATCGGATTTCACTCGCTGGTGCGAATGACTGATGCGGATTTCGCACTTTTGCATGCACCTTCGTTAGCACCATGATCACGGTAATACCGTGGTCCAAAAAAAGGAACGATACTGATACCGTAATATTTTTTTTTTTACCACGTCAATACCGTGAGTACCAATTTACCGTGTAATACTAATCCAGATGATGTGTAGACTGGATCATAACGAACGTATCACCAGTTTCTGAATGTAACTCTTCCCTATTAAAAATGGCCAAGTGTCAATCTCTCGGTTTGTATTTACAAGAGCACACTTGTGCAGTTGAAGCTTTTCAGTATCACCAAACGTTAGCCAACCTTTACATAGAATGAACATTCACGTGGTCTTGCTCCACCCTACGAGATCTATTTGGTTTTGGTTTCGACTTTGTTGTTTGGTTTCGACTTAGTTTTGGTTTCGACTTTGAAAAATCAAACTAAAAATAAGGTGCTGCATGACTGAATGTCCAAAGTAGGCCTTAGATGTAAACACGTAAACATAACAACGTATATGGAAAATCTTCCATAACCTGGTAACGTGGTTAGGGGGATGGTTGAGGGACCAGAGGGACGGTCAAGGGAGAAAATTAGACATTAAAATGGGTAACTACTGTATGAAGCTGGGACACTTTGGGCAGGTTACCGGGACGCTTCAGGTTGATTATCGGGACGCTTTAAGTTGGTTACCGGGACGCCATGGAACATTTTCCATATATGCATAACAATTATAGCGAAAACACTGGACGCACCTGAGGAATAGAGAAAATATGACGTGAACCACTAGTATAAACTGCTTTAAACCACTAGTATAAAGTTGTTGTTGACAGTTAATTAAAGGTAGCAGGCCTACAAAAAATGGTAATGCATTCTCCATCTAAAGAATTTTTTTTAAGAACTGACGTATTCAATCACCCGCTTTCCATCTTACTATCTGATTGGCCACAGGGCTAGATAAGCAAGTATATATAAATTGGACAACCTAAAATATGAACATCTGAATAGGTCTGTATTCTGTATCTAAATTAATTTTATACCGCACAACTGACTTGTATTGTTGAATTGTGCTTGGTTTTAAAGAATACACTTAAAAATATATTCCATTTATAATTCACATCACCTATTTTAATAGCTCACCTGCATCAAATTGGGTCAACTGGGCTTGTTGATTACCCAGCGTCTCTCGCTGAAAGTTCACTAGCCGCACCAGATCCCTATAACGTGAATCATACACCACTTTTACCACGTCGCTAGGCTCCATCTTTTCGGGTGTCATTCTACTGTTACGTGCAAATGAAGGCACAAATCCATTAGCGTTATCAACTGCAAAACGGTTGTTCCCGACATCTTCGGATGGTTCCGAGGACGTGCCATTGCCAGGAGATTTGGTGCCAAAGAGACTTCGCCGAATTTTGGGCGGGTCTCTAGTAGCAGGTTCAGAAACTGTCTGAGAATTAACAGGAGACAACGGGCTGACATGATTTGGTGGTGCTGGCCTCTGGATCTTTGCAGCTGGTGGTGATCGATACGGTGGCGGAGACATGGTTCCTACCACTGGAGCCTTCGGCGAGTGGCCTGGGTATGGCGGGGGACCACCCGGCGGTCTTTGCAATCTCGGAGGTGTTTGCTGACGACTAGATGGCGGAGGTGGAGTATGAGTGGATTTTAATGATGAGGGTTGGGATGATATAATGGAAGGCGAATAAGATGAGGATGGCATAAACGATTTTACCCCTGGCGACATTTTCACCTGATGAGCAAACCTTGGAATTTGAGCATCTTGCCCGCTGCTGTCAAAAGATGACGGAGAGGGATTATCTGGCGGAAACACATCCCTCTGACTTCTTGGCGACATATGGGAATTGAGGCTCGAACCAGTGACTTCTGAATCTTCCTCACGTAACCTTTCCTTTTCATAAATGTGCTCCATTTTATATTCCGAGCTAGTCGGCGAACACACGCCACTCCCAAGTCGACTAGAAACTGTACTACTGCTCGGACTCAGTGGACGCTCATCCCGCATGAATGAATGTTCGTACGATTGTGACAACGATGGCACCTCGTTGGGGTCATGAACAATACCTTGGCTATCCCGTCTTTCCAACAATTCTCGATTTGCCGCACTATTGTCTGCTTGTAGATGGCTGCCGCTAAATGTTAGCGACTTCTTAATGGCATCTCGCCCCGCACTCGACTTTGAGGACCCTCGCGTGATGGGAGGGGAAGTCGGCGTTATGTTGGGACCACCTTTTGGCGAGAATCCATGGGGTTCTCTAGAGCCGGAGAGGTTACCCGATCCCTTCGGTGTAACCGGGGAGCGGCGTAAAATGAACTGTACATCACTAGAGTACTCCCCCCATTTCCCGAGTACCGTCAGAGGACGCTCTTGCGGGGCCAAGGTGCGCTCGTTGCTTCTCCAACGTTCAGCAAGAGTGAATCGTCCAGTCTGACCAGTGGCATGCGCCAGCGCGTACACTACATCTTGGCATGTTGTGGCCTCGTTCACGCCACAAACAATCCGTTGAATACCTTCCACCCACACTTTGAGTTCCATCTCTGCCGGCGGAGATGCGCAGCCCGTCAGGTCACTTCCGCTGGCAGTCGCATAACTGTCACGAACGTCTGGGTTTTCTTAATTCTTTCATGACAGCTTCACAGTTTAGCCGTTGGCTTTAAAGCCCAAAGTTGTCAGTGCATCAACTGAAAAAGAAAAAAAATGGAGTTATAGAACTAATTTTTTTTTTACTTAGCCTTACCTTAACTTACCTTTATTTTGCTATTTCGTTAAAAAATGCTCTCTCTCTCTGTCCATTTTAAACAAATTTTGTGCTGCCTGCCAGCTCTCCCACTAGGTGGCATCAAACATAGGTAACAACATAACGTGTCAGTCTTAGTCATTTTTTGCATGGGTACCTGAGGGTCGGTAAAGAGCGGGACCGGTGGGAGATGCCATAAAAATAAACATTTTAGGATAAGTAAAAACAGTTTTTAGTTCCAAACTACGTTTTTACTGTAATCCGAAAATGCTTACCTTATTTTGCTGAATTCGTTTAAAAGGAGGAGGGTCCAGACGAACCCAAGCCTAGATGGTGTGAAAATTTTCAAACCAAACATGAACACTTATGCCACCAGCCTGCCCTCACTCTAAATCCCTGTCATTGTCCTGGAACTGTAGAACCAACCAGTTCACAAGGGTTTAGGAATGCGATGCTTTGAACATCTTCGGAATATAGTGGCTGACAAAGATTGACAGGTGTATTTGCATAGGCATTTGCCGTTGTCGACTAAAACGAAAGTCAGAATCTCAGCTTTCTTGGGAGGTTAGGAACAACTTTACCTCGGCGGTTAGGAAGTCACATTCCGAGTAGGCATTGAAGTTCTTTGTGTTTATAGAGCCTTCTCCGAAAGGGCGAAAGAAACTGGATTCTTTCACGGTCACGGGTCGGGGTGCAGGGGGTTCCTTGTCAAGCTCGAGTGGGTCGCCTTTACCGAGTAGAGATCCTCCTCTGTGGTGAGGAGGGTGGTTGATACGCCCAAGAGAATGCTAGGTTTCAAGTCGCGGTAACGGAGAGCAAAGCCTAAACCCGTTTTGAAGCCACGGTTGATGACAGGGGCATCGGCGGGCTGCGACAGCTTGTATAAGAAGCAGTCGGGGATGGTGTCTTCGACCGTTTTGAGAAGTTGGGCTAAAGAAATCGTTTGGTCGTCAGTGGTTTCGTCCGGGAAATGGATTCTTTTAGGTTTGTACTTGACGAAAGTTGACCAAGGTTCGGAAATGAAAGCAGAGCACACAGCTGATGACCGGGGCGGCTTCTTGGCCGCAATATGATTGGAGTGGGAAGTCCTCTTTCGGCTTTCCAGATTTCAAGTCGAAGCAACCCAGTTGTTGGTGTGTACCCGACGAATTGATGAAAAACAAGACAACGGGAGAACCGGGGTTGTGGCCGAGTGTTTCCGAATTGCAGATTTGACAAGCTCACTTCACAGCGGGCGACGGTGTGATGGCACCGGAGAGAAGAGTTGAACGAAAGATCCAGCGCACACTTCGGACTTGCTCTGTTTGCTTCCGAAGCTCGACGAAAGTTTAGCTTGGCCTCATAGTAGGTCTTCTTAGCGACGCGGAGTTCATCTTCGAGGGCATCCAGGTGGAAAAGGTAACGGAGTGCGCTGGCCGGCTTGTAGGGAAGAATCATCATCATGGGAAACCGAAAGAAGAGGAGGATCCACCGGGAACGAGATGGGGGGAATGGAGAGGTGCCGAGCCGAAAGGCAGCGGCGTCGGTGTTGGTCTTCAGGAACGAAAGCTGAAACGACAGCAAGAGAGCGAGCAGCAGGTGAGACGGGAGTGTCAGCGGCGGCACCGTAAGCAAGCGACATCATCGGCTTGAAAATGCAAATTCCAAACAAATGGTGGGACACGAAGTGGCGTGGAGACAGCCTTGGAGGAAAATGAACTGTGAAAGCCTTTACGCTCTCGCTTTTATAGAGGAGGACCGCACCGCGCAGGCGTGGTAGGGTTACCAAGCAAGCGACTACAAGAAACTAAGAAACCTCCAGGGAGACACATCCATTGGGACAATGAAAGCTAAATTAACAGGTTATGGAAGTTTCAACCCGGCAACAAGAAGGTAATTTTTCGACGCATCATGACGCGGCAGCTCTTTCCTAAGTGCAATTAGCTACCCTCCTGCTCGAAGCAACACACTGAGATCCAACAGTGTACGGTACAGACAGGACACTCAACTGTGGCACGAGTATGGGGTAGGACAACATCCTCTTTATTTGCATGGGTAACAGTAGGCGGTTTTTCCGGGTTGTCCGGCGGCCTCACCAGCCTTCCTTTGCAAAAACAGGACAGTAGGTAGTAGTATGCCATGCCGACAAATTCTTAGAAGAGAACTTGGTTTTGTCAGGGGGTGGGCACCGTGCACCCCACAGTGGAAACGTCATCCGAGTCACTAGGGTAACACAGACTGAGACCGTCCACGGCTGTCTCATGCGGTTGCCGATGGCTGGATCTTTCTGGGATGAAAGGTTTGTCACCCAGAAGGAAGTCTCCCTATGCTGGTCGCCTATTGCAATGCCTACCGGCTTGTGACAGTCACCGACTCCAGTGGTCGCCGACTGGCGATGGTCAACGTTAACGAAAGAAGGCCGGAGAGGCGAACAGGACCACTGTCTCTTCCCCAGGGTTGGGGACTGGCTTCTCCTAAACATGAACGGAGACTGCTGGTGGCTGCGGCTGAAATGTTGGAGCCTCTGGCAATGTCTGGGGTGTCTGGCAACGCTGACTGACATCGGCTGGCCAGAATTAGCATCTTGGGACGAAAGTCGGCATCCGGCGTCGGTGACAGGCAGATTGGCAACGACAGGACCACTGGAACACTGCTGGTAAGCCGGGACATACTGGAGGGATGACGCATCCATCGGTGTGTGGCATCTGTAGAAGGGCGGTAAGCGCTGGCGGTGGCATAGGCAACCTCGCTTGTCCTTGACAGCACTTCCGTCTGGAAAGTTAGTGAATGTGGCCCGTGAACTTGTTCACAAAGACTGACATCTAACAACTGGCTAGCAGCAGACGCCGTCTGCAGAAACAGCTCAGATGAAATGGCAAAAATCAGCTCTAACTCTTCGTCCCGGGGCCGTCGGGCGACACTGAGCAGCAGGTGCCCACGGCCGATATCCCTGCTGCAGATAACTCCATTCTAGCACTTTTGGGAGTCGGCGACTGGTCACGAGGCTTGAAGCTATCATCGACGGCTTTGACAATTACAGACTTGATATTAGCTCAAACAGGCATTACATTTTTGTATTGCTTACTGGTTTCCAGTGTGTAGAAACAGGACTTTTTAATTTGGCGACAAAAGTTTCTAAGTTGGTGATTAAAAATGTTTGCTCCACCAGACAATGGCAAGTTGAGAAAAATGTAAATCTGCACCTATATCGCTGCAACAGATCATAACATGTTTTCAGGCGGATTTTGAGGCACATCCACAGTTGAAAAGAATCAGGTAGGACAGCCAAATTTGCGACGATGACATCCATAGAAAGAAAGTAGTCTGGGGAGAGTTGGAGTTCTTTACGGAACCTTGTATCCAACGACAGGCGAACTTCAATTTCGACCAAATCAGCCGGGTCAAGAACTGGTGCAGCAATCGATTCAGACTCGGCATGACATTTCCTATGTTCACATCTTTGTTGCCATCTTTTGTAGGCACTGAGGAACCCCTCAATCTCTCGTAATGGGTAAGACCTGCAGACTTCGTCACACGGAGTATCGATCAAGTCACACGGACGGAACCGGCAGCAGTCCAA
>JAHWFP010203950.1:0-21544 GCA_023313725.1 Lithobius niger
GGAATCAATAGGAAACATGCATTATATTCTCTTTATTCTATTCTACTGCACGGAATGTTGGTCGAGTGCAGTCCGTACTATTTTGACCTAAATTTAGCACTGCTCAATATATGGCGAAACAGTACATCACAGGCAGGAATCAATAGCAAACGAGGATTATCTATACACTTTTTCCCTTTCCTACTACACAGCATGTTGGTCGAGTACAGCCGTACTATACTTTAACCTAAATTTAGCACTGCTCGTGATAGAGCGGAGCAGAAGGCATATGCTACAATCTCGTAGAGAAAAGGAACGCGTGAAGAAAGAGTATTTTGTTCACCTTTGACTTTGGTTACCAGCGTCTATAAATTATTCATTCAGCTGCTTCTAACAAAGCACTCCTCTACTAAACTTTATTTTCATTAGATTTTTTAATCTATTTTAACAAGAAATTTACGTACGTCAGTCCTGACTTTTATCTTTTGCGATACATTTATTTTTTACGAGCTTACGTTAATTCTTCCTCAGAGTAATTCTTTTAAGCGAAAAATAGAATGGCGTTAAAATTTTAATTGCTGCTGCTGCTCTTGCCACAAAATAGAATGCATATGCCAAGAAACTGGCGCAGCCGTCGTCTTTTTTGCGGATAGCTGCCACCCACGTTTAAAAATAGAACAACAACTAATAAATAATTTTGTAAAGTCCCTGCTCATAACGTCATCTACAAGATCATTTTCTTGAGAAGTTTTATTTTCTTTCTGTAAAACTAGCACAATGCTCGACTTTCTCTGAACAGACCATACATGTCTAGTTTGGAGTTTATGTAACATCTCTGCAGTGCGTGGCGCAGTGGCAACCTGGACAGCTGCACTGTGACTGAGATTGTTGCACTAACATAGCTGTCGACGCGCCATAAGTCTCAATCCCCCACCTCCATCTAATCCGTAATTGTACAAAGTGAAAGCTTTACTCATCGCTGAATGGTCACCGATAAACAAACGACAGATCCACACTGGTTTTTTACTTAGAGGAGACAGTTTGTTTTCATTCCATTTTTGTTACCATTATTAGGGCTATGACAAGACCTTCGTGAATCGTCGGACGTTTACAGAAACACGAAGCTATACTTCTCGTCACGATTCGGAGCTTTACGTTTGACTTCGTTTATGAGCGGCGCAAAAATGAGTTTTAGGCCTACTTAATTCCAACGCTAAAGAAAATGAAATTACAGGTAGAATGACGAAATGTAATGGGACTAGTATCGCTTCGCAAAATAGAGAAAAACGTCCTAAAACTAAACGTAAATCGATTTTCTTCGAAAATCGAAATCGTAAATCAAAATTACTTCGAAGAATCAATTTGCAGAAGAAGATAAAAATCCATTTTACCGCCCCCCCCCCCCTGCCTGGCCGGCTAAAAATGGTTTCTTTTACCTAGGAAAACATACATAAACCGTTAATTTAGCATTCATTGATCCTCAATGGATGTCTCCCTGGAGGTTTCTTAGTTGTATGTAGCCGCCTGCTCGGTAACCCGACCGCGCCTGCACGGTACGGTCCTCCTCTATAAACGCGAGAGCGCTGAGGCTTTCGGAATTTATTTTCCTCTCAATACGTCAGACGGTGACTCAAGAGGGGAAGTAGGGCGGGTGTAGGTTATGTTTTCGTAGGTAAAAGAAACCATTTTTGGCTGGCCGGCCGGGGAGGGGGGGGGCGGCAAAATGGACTTTCTTATAACTGCAGGAAACATACATAACCTGCCAATTTAGCATTAACTGGATACCTCGTCACAGTTAGGTGGCGGGCACCGCCTTGACGGGCGCCCTGGGTTACGAGCAGGCATCCCAAAAAAATTATCTAAATTTCGCACTTCATTCAGAACAGGTGATGAAACAGGAATTTGGTTCTCTTTCGTAAAAGATGGTGTCCCTGAAAAGAGCCGTTGTTTTGAAGGATCTTGCTTTCGTCTTGATGGTGGCTTGCTTCCCGCTTGAGGAAGGCCTGCTTCTGCTTCGTTCTAAGTGCTTAAGGTGAGTTGACCAATGACCACAGTCCTGGCTGCGACGATTGGTCCCAGCCGGTGTAGTCCATCTGCTTGTCTTGACATATCCCTTAGGTAGTGTGACGTGAAGGTGGAGGTGTTCTGCCAAGATGCTGCTGCCAGGATGTCTTGTACTGGAATCGCATTGTGATGAGCCCATGACGTGGAGATTGCACGTAGCTCATGTGCTGTCACTCTCATGTTTTCATTCGTCGCATCGGTGTTGTCATATGCTGCATGAATTGTTGTCTTTATCCATTTTGATATTAATGAAGCCGAGGTTTTCCCCAGAGGATGAGTCCATCGGCAGAAATAGTTGGTTTCTTCCTTTTCGTATGTCGTCGTGTGTTGTTCTTGCTAAGTAAAAACGTAGATCACGTACTGGACTGAGTTGTGTTCAGGTTCATTTCCAATGATGTTAGTGAGTGCAGGTATGATGATGGGTTTTGAGAGTTTAGAGGGTTTTTCAGTTTTTGTCTGAAACTTGTTCGTGGGATGAGTGTTGCCGAATTAAAGTTTTGCGCTGCAATATGCGGGGTTTGCGGATGAGCCTGTATTTCACTGCAGCGCAGGCATGCGGCAAGAGTTATGAGTAATACGGTTTTTCTGTGTCAAGAAGTGAAGAGAGCTGTCTTGCATCGGTTCGTAAGGAGCTTGCATTAGGGAGTTAAGGACAGTGGGTAGGTCCAGTCAGGGAAGAGATGTCTGATTGGTCGTTCCATTTCGAAAGATTTGATTAGAGCTGATATGCGGTAATCTTCTAGGATGGTGGTCTTGTTCGCTGCTTTGAAAACTGAGTTCAATGCGTATTGGTGGACTAGATGGTTGAGCTTTTTAAACCTTATTTGAACAAGTCGTTGAAGAATTTTAGGAGACTTGATAGAGGAGGGATCGATTGGATTAATTTCCCTTCTGAGACACCAATGAAACCATCTTGTCCAGTGGCTGTCATACATTCTGTTTATTGAGTCCCTGGTTGCTTTAGAGCGATGCGGTTGGCCTCGTCTTGATGAATTCCAGTGTTTTTGAGGAGTTTGATGTTAGAAGCCACCCCTGAAGGTTTAGGGTGGCTAAGTTTTGGCGACGTTTGGATCCTTTCTGTTGTCGCAGAAGATCTGGTCGAAGAGGTAGGCTTCTTCGGGTGTCAATTTGAGATTCAGAAGATGTGGGAACCATGCTGCCAATGGCCAAAGTGGAGCTATTAGGAGAAATAGACATGTACGAATTAACTGAAAGGGTGTTGAATTGGCGCCAAAATGACGTTTTAGCGCCAGCTGTTTCGTCCAATCACAGCGTACTACTAGATCTAGGTCAAGCCAGAGAGCGGATTAAGTGGGTACATGGAGGTCCAATGTCGCACTAACTTTTCTTATATCGACGTAAATAGGTGGTTTAACTAATTTGCTACAAGCTCGCCACTAATGCGACGTAGCAGGGTTACATGGAGGTTCTTGATGCGAATCAACGAATGTCGTCGTAAAATTAAGTCGACATAACACTACGTCGCTCTAACGAACATCCATGTACCCTCGGTAATAGTTTAAATTTATTATGAAATTTATTACTACTATTTATTATCAAAAATATATTTTACCACTACCGAGGAAATGGTTTATTTCCTTAAACATGCTTGCTTTCAATGTACTGAATGGTGATATTCCAGTGCGATATTATTTTTATTAAACTGAGTCTAACCCCAAAAAAAAAAATAGTAGTAAATAAAGTAAGTAACAAACAAAGCAGTAAAAGACTTAATCCCAAAGTTCTCTGGATTTATTGATTTATTTAATAGACTAGAGAAACGTAATTTTTGTTTTTTAAGAAAGTGTGTTGTTTGAACGTCACTTGGATTGAATCATTCGAGAAACCTTAAAATATGTTTCCTTTTTTTGCCAAACAACCTGGAAAGGCCGTTTGGTAGGAAGAGTTCAGCTCTTTGCTTTCCCAGTGGACATGGAACGTTTCCAGCCTCTGATTTAAATCTTGTACATTATGTACGGACGCAGGTGTACTTAGCAACCCGAGGTTTTTAATAATGGACGCTCACACAGGGATTCATTACCACTCGCAGTGACCTTTAGTGTTCAATAGATTATTTAGAAGTTTGTTAGCGGGGAAACATTTGCTAAACTGAATTATTGTAAATCTTGTTGTTTTCAGTGGTTGTGTACTTTCACTTCTCGTTAATTTCAAATTACGGGCCAAAAAATAATTTGTGAAATTTATGGTAACAAAAAGCCACCATCACCTAGAGTTGTGCCCTTTTTCAAAAGTCGTGAGTTTGCAATGAAATAATAATAATAAACCTTAAAAATTAATATGGAATGCGGCAGTTGAAAGGCATGTACATCCGTGTTTGATAACTAATGCTGCCTTGTAAAACTCTAAATTATTTACAACAAAGAAAGGACACACTACCAGATAGTTTTTATGGGCCATTGTTAGATATAGTTCATATAATCGGTTCATAGGGCCTAAGGGCTTCGGGCAGATAACCAGGAGTGGTTAACGCTCGTTAAACCCTTTGAAACTCTTTGATATAATCGATTATCACATTTATTGAAACGGGAGGGGGGGGGATTGAGGCTTAAACAGGAAACAGGAAGAGAAAAGCATAACTTATGAAAATTATATGTGTTTGGTATTGTTTCAATCGGAAAACCATTTGGATAATTTTCAGCTAAACGTTCAGAAAGTTCCGTTAATAGGAAATGCAGAATAAAATGTAAAATAAAGTTATTTTATCTAGATCTTTCTACCCTTACAAGTTCTAATCATCAGTCACGAATTGGAAAAAAAGCCTCGGAATAAACCGAAGGAAACTGTTTACAAGTTTTTTTTTATTATAAATTTTTATTTTTTTTTTATTTTTATAGATTGGGTTTGGAGGGGGGGGGCGGGATTCAGGCTTAATGTCGCATCGACAACTAAGTCATTAGTGCCAACCTGAGTCACAGTGCAATAGTTCGGGTTGCCACTGCACCACGCATTATAGTGGTATTATAAGTAGGATAAGAACTTTCACTATAGGAAACCTTTTTCCTTCTGCTTTTTCTTTACTCAGTTTTTTCCCTCAGATTGTTCTCCCTTGGTTAATTTCCTACGATTATCTCCCGCGTCTTTTTTTTTATTTTTACGGTAGTTTTTCCATTGGCTGTTTTTACCAGGCTTTTTTATTCCTATTTCAACGTTTCTTGAATGCATTTTTTTAAAACAACACCGCAAAACAGACTTACAAATTGACTTTAGAAACGAAATCAATTTTAAAACTATTGCTCTAATTATATTTATAAGTAAATGGAGTAATTCTTTAAAAGTCAATTTAATGCTTTAAGGATAGGTTCTATCACGCATAATGATACTTTTTTTTGAGACTGTGAACAATCGACCACATTTTCTTGGCACATCCAGATTCAATAGCTAGAAATTTACAGTTTATGTGATTGACTGACGTCATTCTGTTAATAAAAAAGACACTCAAGCTCGACGTATAAAATGGATAAAACACTGGTGCCTAATATTTCAGAACATTACAAGGGTTGGCTCCATTTTCAAAGGATAAAATACACAAGAAATTCACGAAAACAACATCCAGTCTACTAGGTCGCCATGTTGAAGGAAATGTGAATTATGGGAGTCAAGGAAGGTTACAAAATATACAGAGGGGTAGGAGGGTAGTCACTGCCGCAAGGGGTGGAAAGGCTAAGAACATATAGCAAAATGTGTTCAACAAATTTTAGTGTTTCCGTTGCAATATTACACATACAGTATTGCATTTATTTTGCGGTTATCGTTATTCGTTTATTGCATTTAACACCTTGGTTATAATATAATTATTTCCCATAACCAGGCATGATTAATCGATGTAGACGACTTGTAGCTGCCTCTTTTGAACATTCTAAATTTCATTGTCCAATACTGTACTTGTAAAATGTCGCCATCCTGGTGATGTTCGTAGCCAATATTATTCCAACTTACTGTTATCGTGTCAAATGAGTGATTAGTCCGTTTGACGCGCTAACATTAAGTTAGAATTGGCAACAAACACCACCATGATGGTGACATTTTACAAGTACAGTATTGGACAATGAAACTTATAATGTTCAAAAGGGGCAGCTACAAGTCGTCTACATCGATTAATCATGCCTGGAGAGGTACGTCTGCGGTGACTTACGAACTTTCATTGTTTACTGATTCCTTATGACTCAACAGATACAAAACTCGGCATCACTATAAAACTTAAAACTAGCTCATAGCATCTATATACAGTGAGATTTTATTGCATTAGTTGGGACAAAGTGGATATAGTTTGTTCAAGTGCCTGCTGTGACATAGCTATAAGACTTAGCAAAACAATGAAAACTGGTAACGATTTAAGAAACATTTGTGTTTCAGGAAAAAAGTGACCAATAGCGTTGTTACAGTATTAATAGTTTTAAAATTCAGTTTTGTAAAAAATTGCATTTATCCACTTTGCCCCGGGTACCTAGCTGGAGCAAAGGGGATATGTCTTAAAAACAGTGTTTGTAGCTCATCAGAAAATGAAAATCGTGCCACAAAAGTTTTTAGCCTCTTCAATACCTACTTTCAGTCCATTATCCTTAAGCTTCAGTCCATTATCCGTGAGCTTTCGTTACATAATTACGCACCATTCTAAAACAGAAAACAACCAAATTGCGCAAAAGTGTAAAGACTCTTTCCTTGCATGACTCCCTGGATGACCTGGGATGAGTGGAGCGGGAGTGAAAGCATTCCACTTTGGTCCATGCACGTGTTATCAGCTTTGCCTCACTGTGTTCCTTCATCCTGTTTTACTTCGTCCTTAAACTATACTTAAATTTACAAACTAAATTATAGTACTACTTTATTCTACAAGAATTCTTCTTCAAAATGAAACCATAATTATCTTTCGGTGACGCATAGTTTCGAAGATATCACACGTTTCCCTCGTTGACGATGTTTTTTTTAACCTGCATTGAAAGCTGAAAGACGTGCCGCACACTAATCCCTCTAGTGTCAAAGTACAAAACTAACGTGACGTCACTAATAAAGTAGTGCTGCAACTAAAAAAAAATCAACAGTGCTCTTGTAGCGGTTGTTTTCTTGTAATGCCCATTTCCCACTTTGCCCCTGCTTCCCCTACATTGTTCAAAAATTCCTTAAAATTATGGTAAAAAGAACGGATAATTTGTTTCCATTTATTTAACCATAAAATTGTAGACTTGTAGTTGTACGTCTTAAATTGATCTGAATGAACAGTGTTGGCTTTGTGCACTAAGGTGTCGTATGCCCTTGTGGAGCATGAACTGGGTTATGAAGTAGTTCATAGCAAACCGGTTTAACTCCCACAACTAAATTAGTACATGAATGCAATGTGACAGAAGTTATAGTTAAATAAAACTGATTTATTAAAACATTTATTTTAAAATACAAATCCGTTGAAACATCCATATTCTCATTTTCTCTACAGAATGTTAACCATTAACTTAGGCATGTAATTATGTTTGCTTTCAGAAATTCACAAAGTATTGCTCCAGGCGAATGAAATTTTAAAAATACAAGTAACAGTTATTTTACGCCGTTGGTACGAAAAATGGTCGGGCATCACAGAATCAACCAACGCTGAGACGAGTTCATCATAGATGAAACCAGTAAATTTTGAACTTAAATAGCACAGGTAAATTGATGAAATACTGTTGCTGGGAAAATAACTCACGTTGGTCTCGCATAGACAGTAGAACCACCAATTATTACAACTGCTGGCAAATATCTCTCCAACGAAAATATCTTATTAACTTTCTGGTTCCCAACACAATTAAACCAACGGCTTAATTTCTCAAAATCATTTAGAAAAACTGGATAAACTTGAGTCCATGTTTCCTATTTACATTGTTTATCTAACAGAAGCTTGAAAACCATGAAGACAATTTTAAATTACAAACGACGTAAATAATTCGACGAATCCAAATTGTGAAGTCACTCAATGCGAAGAAACGCACAGAAGAAATAATGCAAAAAGCAGCTTTCGTCACGTGATTCAGGCAAACGATAAAACACACTCGAAATACGCAAGAGCGAAAATATTCAGTTAAAATCCTTAAGGCATTGTTAATTACACAAGAGTCGGAATTCTTCCCTGATCCATCTCGCCAACGAAAAGAGAATTGCGGCATACAACCTTCAACTGAACAGCTCGAAGATCATCCCTAAGTCCTTGCGTTCAAACGGCGAAATCATTTATAAACGTGGCAAACGTGGCACCCAATAGCAGAAAAACAATTTGCATTTTAATTGCATTTAACAACACATTATTTTATTTTAGAATCCAAGGCAATCCACAGAGTAAAATATTTTTCGCCATTCCACAAAACATAAAAAAACACGTAAATTACAAAACGAAATACTAAATACAAAAGTTCGTAAAATTTTAATCAACAGATACGTAAAGAGTGCGGATCAGCTCAGTACCTAACGACAACTGCATGACCTAAGGTGTACTGAGATAACACCTCACACTATCTATCATAACGTATGAAACAGGTTTGCACATTTTATCGTAAAAAGCATTCGAAGATTACAGTTAAAACAACTGGAAATAAATTACCAGTTCTTTGTATCGTAATTTTATATAAATTAACAGTGTGACCCTAATGCCCACAAATTCGTAGACAGGAAGGAAAATCACCAAAATAAAAATAAAAACTAATGCTGAAACTTTTTGATAGTGTTGTTGCTGCCCTTCTTTCATCTGCTGAACGTCTTCTTCAAGATTTAGATGAGTTTTTTAGCTAAAAGAAGAAAAAAAACATATTGTAGCTTTTGTTATCGATTGTTTTTATTTTTATCCGCACTAGGATTACACCAAAATCTTCCCGTTGCACGAGTACGATGACTTCGTGTCGTGTCCTTCAGCTTCATTTCTTTGTTCCTGATAAAAGTTGGATGTTTACATTGCTCTTGCAGCCGACCTTGTGCTCGAAATGACGACGGCCATTCTGGGACTAAGTTGTTTTCCAATATCTTCCTTCCCATCGACTTTTTTTCCTAGATATATTTTTTTACGTCTTAATACAGTGTAACGTGCTACATACTCTAGCTGAAACAAATTTTACGACTACATCCTTAGAAACGTTGTTGTTAAATTTCATTAATCTATTTATCTATCCTTTTGTTATTGTCAAATTTTTTCTTCTATTTCGTAGTACGTAGAATACGTAAAGAAAAGTTCTTTTTAGTAAGAATGCACTCAAATAATTTTTATTTTATCTTTGGTTGCTGTTTTGATCATGCAGAACTCCCACTATAGTGGGTACAATCAAAGTTTTGCTGCAGAAAGTAGTGACCAGAGCCGAACAAGCTGTCACGAAGTTTGTGGTCCAAATCGAGATCTTTCAAACTTAACTGACGCTATCCAAGATGCCACTTAATGCTGTGTGATCATCAGGGTTGGTATGAGGAAGTTGATGACAAACTTGATAGTAGTTTCTTTTGTCCTTGGTGGGTTTCTGTATTATTTCATATATTTTGATGGTAACAAAACTTGGTCACACTATTATCGTTTGTAGATTAGATCTAATTATCGTGTAGCTACTACTGCAATGATCTGCTACAATGGCTTTTATTTGTTTTATAGCACGTTTTCTTAATTTTAGTCTTCTGTACAGCCGTACAGACTGAGAAGACTATTGCAACGACTTTGTCCGTCCGTCGCTTTTTTCAACTTCGCAACGGACCAGATAGAGGGGGGGGGGATTGAGGCTTAATGGCGCGTCGACAACTTGGTCATTAGCGCCAACCTCAGTCACAGTGCAGTGGTCCGGGTTGCCACTGCACCACACATTACAGAGATGTTATTCAAACCCCTAATCTAAATCTTGTCATACATCTGTACCTCCTGCAAAAATTGAAAAACACCGGACAGGAGGACAGACTTATCGCCCAATTGACACGCAATGTCATGCGGAAGATGGAACCGACGACGAACACCATCAAGATGGCGACAATCAACAAGTAAGTGCCGGACCGTAAGTGGCCGCCGACACCAAGAACATTCAGGAGGGTCAACCCCCCGCAAAAGGAAACAGTGAGTAAGCCGGGTGTGACCAATCCGCAAACGGGCCAACACAACCTCCTCACGGCGACTACGGCGACACGCCGAGTGCCACTCCTCGACAGTGCCTTTAATGGTCCGTAACTTATTACCGTCTTGTCTGTCCCACAAGGTTTGCCAAAAAGCGTGTAACCTCAGACGCAGAGTTGGAAAGGCATCTGAGGGAACAAGGCTGAGATCCCTACCGAGAGGGCCAGAAAGGGCCCCTTTCGCAGCAGAATCAGCTTGTTCATTCCCTGCTATCCCAACATGGCCCGGGATCCAGCAGAAAAGCACGGTTTTCCGCTGGCCAGGCAAGCGGGAAAGCAAAGCTTGGACACGTTGTGTCAAGGGGTTCCGAGGATTGTAATTCGCCAAGGACTCCAGGGCACTCATGGAATCACTAAAGACAATGAAATGCGTGCCCTGAAGGTCAAGGATCCATTCCACCGCCAAACCAAGAGCCAAAAGCTCTGCAGAGAACACAGAATAGCCTGATGGAAGGCGATGGGCAATCGTTACACCCAGATAGAGACGACTACGGTTTACAATGTTACATGACAAATAACATGACAAAGTAAAACATCGTTACCTCCTCATAGCTAATAGACTACTTCGACGTAGCATGAATGATAGGCTTACCATCGAGCCAGATTCTCCATTAGGGCTATCTGCTACTTACGAAATTAAAACTGCATTAAATAAATTAGGCCTAAAATCACGTTACCACGGCAACGTCAAGTTGCTATGAGTTTCCTGCTGGCTTCATCAACAGCATCTCTCTGTCACTTCCCTACAACCACTGATCTGTATAGGCTACGTTGCGCGTTACGTTGTAAGGGCGCGTTTACGCAAGGACAATTTTCTCGCTTACTAGCTTTTATTTGGTCAATACTAAATCTGTTGGCTGCTTCTCGCTATTGCCGGAGAATGCGGCTTTCGAGTTGTCTACACGTAGTAACCATGGCAACAACGCGGACGCAAATCTCCGCCTCGTGCCTCGCGAGACGACGTACGATGCATGCAACACGACAGCGTCGATTTATGACAACTAGAAAAGAATTTTTACTGGATTACAAGACGACGGACAGATTTCTGAATGCCGGTATTCGATGTTTTGTCTTCGATTCGACAACCCCGATATTGACGCCATGTTGGATTTTGAATTCTCGCTGCGAATAGCTATTTATTCTACTGTCGATTGATCACTGCTCGAAGCTGTTTTTTCAGCTAGAAAAGCAAATTTTGGAAATAGCGTGAAATGGCAACATTGTTGTAGCAATGTTTAAAATGACTGTTGTACTTTGTTCCTTGTCCGTGTTGTTATTTATAATACATTTAATTTGTTGTCTATTAGCGAATTCATTTAATAGAAACGGGAAATTAATCGTAAATAAATAACGGTTGCCTAGCCAATAGCTTCCGGCGATCGAGAAGGTCTCGTTGCTTAAAGGAGGCCTAACACTGTAACTGTGTTCACGGAGGCGCACTGTGTTGTAAAAATGAATAGTCTTACTATACAATCCAAATATCTGTTAGCTACTGCTTAAGAAATTAAAGTTGCATGTAAAAATTAGGCCTAAAAACTGCCAGTTATGCCGAAAACGTAAAAAAAAAGCTTAAAAGCTAACACATTTTTAATCGGTAATTCTGATGGTTACTGCTGTTATAATAGAGGTAGCTGTTGCAATGCGTGATAGAGGTGTGGCCACATCATTGGTAGTGGCAGAAATGTAGAGAAAACCGGATGCGACTAGGTAGTCGCTGTAGCCGATTGTCTAATTACTTTGTGTTTGTGTCCACTTTTAATGCAACAAGTCTAGTCGCCTACCAAACAATTATTCTGAATTGTGCTTCCAGTTTTGAATCAAACGCTAAGTGTATCTGGCTGCGAGATTTTTTTTTCAGATTATGTCTTGAGTCATTGTTTTTCTCATTTCAAAAAATTACTGCTTATTTTGGGAAAAATTACAACGCAATTTTTTTCAGGCGGTTTTGACCTAGAAAACCTAGGGTTTAGTTTTCTTTCTTTTTATTTTTTTATTTTTGCACAAACTCTGATTTCTAATTTGTCTTACCCCCACAGCGTGTACTGCACAACTAAGGCAGCAGAAAATTTCTTCTGTTGATTAATGTTAAACAGGACAACAACTATAGATGGTTGTTTTGACTGAGAAAATTTTGATTTATTTCTTCCGGTGGGTGTCAAAAGAGAAGGGCGGCGTGAAATTTAATAATTCAGCTGTAACGTGCCGATGGAAGTATTAAAAAAATTAAATCCTTCCCAACCTCCAAAGAACCTCCTGTTAAAAAAGAAGGGGGGGACGTGATGTATTTATCGACAGCTTGTTCTGTGGGTTGGCACCGTAATATTTTTCGACTAGAAAAAAGAAAATAAGAAGAAGAAAAAAAGAAGATGAATTTGCTTTCGAAAACTCGGGCATCAGCTGTCGCTTCTAATATTTTCTGCTCTTTTGTGCTCAAGTCTGACTCCAATAACGGTTTTGGAAATGCAATCCTTTTGTTCGGCTTGAAACCTCATTTCCAAGCTGTACTCACCACGCCGAAGCTGTCGTCACAATGTCAACGCCGTTCGTGTAGCAAACAGTCATTGTCAGCACGTTAAAGCTAGGACCACGCATGGATATACCTATACACGCACGAGCATGTTTCATACCGGGAACGTTTCTGTGTGGATTAGACACACACAAAACGATATGTTGACGTTGTGGTTACTTCAAAATATTGGAAGTCCAACAGGGTAGAAGAACGTTCTTTGCAGACTTTTTTCTTAGCCCTGTTTAAGAGAGATCAAATATGTTGGGTTTGGGACTTTTTTTAGCGTTAGTAAAACTACATGGTGACTATGATGAACACGATAAGGTGGAAGATTCGTTTTTTTTTCGCTGTGTCTTTAATCGCGTAAATAAATAAATAAATAAATAATGATACAGAGACGATGCACGGGGCATCCACCCACCCAAATTCCCAAGCGGTAGATGTTACGTGAATGAGGTACCACCATTATGACAGTTGTTTTTTGCCGCATGAGGGAGGAAACTTGAGTACCCGGATGAAACCCTCCTGCAACGAGCGGGAAACACCCGGAGAAACACCCGTACATATACACTTCCCCATCACCAAAACCGAACCCAGGTCTGTAAGAAGCCAGAGATGTACAGCTGGGACCAGGACACCTATTGATTTTGACTCCCCGGTGGTCGTAGCTACCCGTGTACTACTGTGTTTGCTGTAGTGTTCTGTTTAAGACTAACGCGATTTGCTGAATACACTTAATTTTTTTCTTAACCACTGCTGGCTCAGACTTTTAGCTGTTACATGCAACAGTTCACATTTGGGTAAATGCATCGAAAATGCTTCTTTGTAGTTACTGTGACTTATTGTAGTGTAGCGTCCTCTACAGGTGGTCGTTGGGAACCATTGTTTCTTTGGTATTTAATGCATCTTGCAATAGCTTACATTAACTGGCAAACAACTTGGAATTTTTTGTAAAAAAGTTAGTAGTTGTTGAAATAGGGCAGCAAATGTGCGGGACGTAGAGGGGCATTTCACGCCGAAATGTTGCACTGCATTGCGATATAGACAGACGTGATATGCAGAAAAGTCAACTACACACGGGTAATGCTGTTTTAGACTTATCCCCCTCTGTGGACTTAGACAAATTTCTGCCATTTGTTTTTGTGGACAACATGTACAATAAACAAAGGTACTATTGCAGCACACTATAAATTAGGAAACAGTTACCGTCTGCAAAAATTACTTCACCTAGTTTCACACCCATGTTAAAATTACTTCACCTAGTTTCACCTCCCTGTTAAAATTACTTCACCTAGTTTCACACGCCTGCTAAAATTACTTAACGTAGTTTCATAGCCCTGTTAAAATTACTTCCACCTATTTTCACACCCTTATTAAAATTACTTCACCATGTTTTACACCCCTGTTAAAATTACTTCCACCTATTTTCACACCCCTGTTAAAATTACTTCACCTAGTTTCACACCCCAAGTAACGTATACTTCCATAAAGAGAAAACAGAGTCGATGTGTATATTCAGCTGGCTTTGTAAATCGCGTCTAAGTTATACGTAACGGTTCGTCAACAAAAACAGTTTCAAGACTTGAGGGAAAATCCGCGTCCTGACTTCCGAATTTAAGGCTTTCCCCTTTTTCATAAAGGTGAGCAACGTTATATATTTGGCAAGGAGTTTTAACTGGCGAATAGATCACGGAGATAATGCTCGTGCTTTGGGTCTCTAGGGGGCTCACCTGCACGCCTGCCTCATATTTTTCGTCTTCCCATTATCTCCGGTAAAGAGTTACGACTTCCTGGCTCCGAAAATGCTGTTGACAATCCACACAGAAATTTTTCGTTTTCGTTCTGAAAAATGTAGTGGCCATTTTGTAACCTTCCGTGGCACCAGTCGCCAAAGGAGGCCATTATGAAAACTTAAAAAGAACTTGCTCTACCGTCAAGCGCACTTTATTATTTTTTTTAGTGACTTTAGAGACATCATGAATGGTACCGCTGAAAAAGGATTGGTGATCATGTGAAACAGGGATTGTGTGTTTTTCTCAGCGTAAAATAATTCACAGTTGAGAACACACTATTCTAAGGAATTATGACACGAGTAACAAATATCAAATGCGAAAATATGCAACAGAACACGAAGAAAAAATTGACGGCTTGCCAGTAAGTTTAAAATAAAAATATCAAGAGATGTTCGAATTTTATCTCTGTGTCAAGTTAACCTATTTTGGCACCAGTACGAATGCTGTGGGGTAGTTTTTAGAGTCCCTTATGTACGTATTGTAGAGACTGGATTCAATCTCGTGTCCTCTTGGTTTGGAGTAAGAAAATGTAAGCACTGGAACGAAGTATGTTGAACAAGAGGTAGCGTTGACTTTGACATGGGCAGTTTGGGCCTTTCTTGTTCAACATTTTCTTGGTTTCGAGGCTAGGACACCATCTAATCAGCTGTTCTTTGCTCGTTACGCTCCAGTTCCCAGGTAACCCTTACAAAGTTTGCTTTCGTCGCTGGACTTCTCAGTTATTGTAATTTTCGAGCGAATCGTTCATACTGGCAGTGAAGGGGTTAAGCTACGTTTGCAAACTGGGTTGTACTAGTAAACGACAGTTTCTATCATTAACTCCTTTAGTACCCTTACGAAAGCTGTAAGGCTGGGGGGGGGGTGATTTTTAAGGCACATATGCATATGGAAACGGATGCGATTCGCGCAGAGACGAAGGCGCTTTCCACCCGTCTGTGCTTTGTTAGCTGTGCTCAGGTTAACAACGAAGCAATTTCATAAAAATGACTAAATTTATTGCGATTAAACTGACTCGTGCAAGTGACTATTGCAAGTAAATTTTTTAGTTGTAAAGTTGCAGTTGATCAAGAAACGAATCGCACACGTCCTAGAAATTCGATTTTTTTTTTCATGTGACAGAAATATTTTCTACTCTCTATTAGTAATTTTATTATTCAATATTTACTATTCAAGATTATTCATTTTCAGTGAGAATTGTAAGTTTGTTGAATTGTTTGCTTGCGTGTTTTTTTAAGAATAAAGATAAACCAGTTTTGTAGCCTTTTTTAAAGTTTTGTTACGTAATTGTGTTTTTTGTGTGCGTGTTTTTAACGACTTCGTGATAATAATAACACGTATGGTAGATGTATAACTACCACAGACATACTAACTCCTCGTTTCCCTAACCGGTGAACATACTAAATACATGGAGTAAAATCTCTCACGTAAACTGTAATCTCTTGTGCAGAACGCGCCTAGCATTCTCTTAGCTTGCCGTGTTTGGTGTTAGTTAGGGGAAAGAGTGGTGGATGTCGTTTGGATGTACATCAATGCAATGCTGGCTTAGCATGTAATCCTTCTTCCTAACCACGTAATGCATCATCGTTCACTTTGCGACTTGAGCTTAGATCGGCTTTGTGTGATTGTCTTCTTGTCACTCAGACGAAATCACTTTGTGAATGACCACAGCCTAGACGGAAAACTGCACTAACAAGACTACCAACAGATTTGCACCAAAAACAAAAACTTACTCGATAAGATAACGCTAAAAAGTTGTGCGCATTATACGAATAAAACAGTACCTTGCATTTCGAAGCATAAGAGCGCCCGCGCACTGAGCAACCAGATCGCGCTGCCAATGGTCGTGTCGGCCAAAAAACACGGCAACGTGCCGCGCGGTCACGATCGTTTTTTATTGATAATTCTCGATCACGTGGTGAAAAATGAATAATGAGCAAGTATGGTCGCCCTGTGGCCGCCTACACGCCATCCGGGATCCCAGTAGCATCGACGACAGGCTGGCCGCTCCGGCCAAGTGCGCGTTGCTACATATACCGTAAGCATTCTCGTTGGCCGCAGCGCGCGTGGGCCCTAAGTATGTTGGCTTCATTTTTCAAAGTTTAAAAAGAAAAAAGAAAACAAGCCTAAAACACATGCACTTCACATCATGCCGTGGCAGGCATGACGTGAAGTGCTTGTGTTTCATCCTTTTTAAACATTTTGAACGTTTTAAACTACTTCTTAAAGTTTGAAAAATGAAGCCAACATACGTATGCTTCGAAATATAAGGTATACTGTTTTACTCATATACTACGCAGAGATTTTTAGTGTTCTCTTATCGACCTTGTATACGCATTTCTTTTTAACCAACAAAAACTTACTTGTATGCATGAATGCCAACAAAATTGCTTAAACCACCATCCGGCAATAACGCGCTTATTGTGCTTAAATTGTGAAAATATAATGGATCTGTTTCGTTTTAAAGTTGTGCGTTAAGTATACGCGAGTGGGATTATAGTCGCATTGATAAGTCTTCAAGTATTATTGATTTGTGTTGCAAGGCGTGGAAACGTAAAGGAAAAAAGAAAAAAAAACGCTAACGTAAAAACATGTAAAAACTTAAACGTAAAAACAAACCGTCAAAACGTGTGACTGTGACACTGTCACAAAGGCATTTTATCAACAATACATTTTTATTTGAACCTAAAATAATAATGCCTAACTTATTTCAGTGCATGACGAGAGCTTTCTTAGAACGCGTTTAAATGTCAAAACTCGAAGTGATATATCTTGTGTTAGAGGTTTTCTTTCGTTAAATGTTCATAAGAGGTTTGTCAAGTATAAAAACATAAAAACTTCAAAAACGTAATCTAAAAAACCATAAAAGTCCGCGATTGTCCCTTTATAACAATGCCATTTTATCAGCTGGAAACCTAACTCTTTGAAGAAACATGAATGCAAATAAGTGCTCTTAATTCAATGTGTGACAAGGAAGTGCTTAGAATATTTTTAAACTGTGAAAATCGAATTGATATTTGTTGTTTTTGTTTGCGTTAAGGTCCACTAGAGAGATTAGTTGCATTGAGAATCTCAGAATTGATTTGTTTTGCCAGCATCAACATAAAAAGTTTTGGAACGTCGACAAAAAAATCATTTTCAATGGGAAACTAAGAAAAAGAGTTCCGTTGTATACAGTTTAGGAGAAGTAGGCTTTTATTTAAGTTTGCAGGTGTCCTACTGCTGTAATATTTATATTTCCCTAGCTGTTGTGTCTGAGTTTCCTAAGATTCAAATTCTAGTCAGTCTGTTTGATTGTAATTACATTTTTCATTGATAAACTTACAAAATTTAGCATTGTAGGCGGTAATTACATTTTACGTTATCGTGATTATTGCACTGATTGTTGTATGTTATTAATCGACCACTTTGGGTCCAACAACGGACATAGAAAAGACTTGAAAAAATAATTCACCAATTATCAGTTCTTTAAGGTAGAAATTATAAAAAAATCTCATATTCCCAGATTTTCTTTGGGGACCAGTTTTTTTTTATTTGACGCTACTGAATGAGAAAGGAGAGGGATGGGTAATACAAAATTTAGCAGCTCCATCTTTTAATTCCCTTGACCCCCAATCATACATAATGACAGTTACCTAAATTACGTGGAGTGTTAAGTATTTGTCCCCGTGTTTTACAGAACAGGGTCTCCACTCTCCATTCCTTCAAGAAAAAAACTCTTTTAAGTGAAAAAGGTTTTGTGATTTTTTTGGTGACATTGCAAATACAGCCGAAGAATAAGAAACTGCTTCACAGATGTACGTATAAAGGAAACCGTGAAAAAGACTACCTTAAGATTGCTCTCTAATGATTTTAAAGATGATTAATTAAAGTGAGAGGATTTCCGCTGGCTTAACGAGGTCAACTTATTCGATGTTTCTTACGCAGGCTATAAGTGTATACACAAAAGCAATGTTAACGTGCACGTATGCACATGAAAGCACGATGAAATATGTGAGAGTTGTTGAGGGACGAAATTCGTAATGTTACTACATAAAGCAGAACAGTATGAAAGGTGAGGTGCACTTCCTTCCATGTGACTTTTCTTCCTCAACATGTTAAGCGGTCACCATTTGGCCACTTGACCTCATCGCACCCTTTTTTTATTGCCTATTTATTGAAGAATCATTACCTTGTGTCGTGTTCGGATTTATTGCCTATTATTGAAGAAGTATTAGTGTGTAATTGCAACCTCCTGTGATACTGGGTAAGAGCTTCCTCTAAGATTTGTAACTACTAAACCACGCTGTTAAATAGATGATCTCTTGAATATTCTGCATCTTTCGTACTCTTAGCTATATCATTAGCTAATCATGCAACTGAATTACCATTGTTCTTCCAATTAGAGAAATGTTTCATTGCTGGGTAAGAACTAATCCATACTGATCTGGTAATGCATAATCACACTGTTAGAAAGCGCAAGCCTATACTGCTAACAGTCTGCTTGATGACTGCTAAAATGTGCCTTTTATCAAAGTTGGCTTACATGGTTTCCACTTCATTCTTCCATCATTCCAATATAACACCCATCGTTACCTAATTAAGCTTTCACGAATTTCCTTTGGTAAAGACAGAAACACACCTCTTTGGTCTATATAATATGTAAATGTTTTGAGATTTTTCTGCACGTTATTGTTGATCATTACTGTTATATTTAGCCTAATGTGAATTGTTGTTGCCCTGTTCCATGACCGCTGAGAGTTTGTAGTTAGTCGTAGTACTCAGTACATAAATGCGTTGTTATATAGTTTCTGATGTCGTTGAGGTCATCTTCTAGGACATTTAATGGTGCCGAAGCCGGTTGTAAGGAAAATTTCACATGTGTAACTGTACAATCATAAGCTATTATGTCACCAGCAAGCTGATAAGGGAAAATGTAAACACTGGAACGAAGTATATTTTTAAAATGAGAAGCCAAAAGTGCATAATTTCAGACACAACCCGACATTTCGAGCTGCCTCCAGTTCTTCATCAAGGGAAAAAAGACACATTATTCTTAAAATTGCATAACAGACAGCAGAATGCGGGCAAAACAAATAAATACGACACATTTTCAATTTTCAAAAACTGATTGAACGACCCCACAAATAAAACTTCAAACTGCGAGACAACAACTCATTCGTACAGCGTTAAAAAAATTAGCCATAAAACTAACATTTTGAAAACTAAGATTCTATTCCAGATTCCACAAATTCGCACAAGAAAATTGGAAATAAGACATCAGCGAAAATGTCCAATTTTCCTTAATATTCTTTACAGCGATTTGTGTCTAATTACAAGAGTTAACCTTGAAACTCTGTGCATCGCTTTGCATTACTTCCAAGTCCCCAAGTCCATAATCATGTGCTTCCTAATGACAACGAATTTAAAGAATACTTAGCACTCCTCAGAGAGTCCTCTTTTACCAAATTTTGACACCGGGGTGCCAATGGAAATCACTGTTTGACACCCTCACCACCAGGTTAAAGGGAGTAAAACATGACCACACGCAATAGTCATCACTTCTTCCAGCACAAATAGGTCATGCTCCCCTTTGTACTTTTAAATTTTAGAATTTTCCATTTTTAAAATTTCGAAATTTGTTCGATTTATTTATTTTGACTTAGGCGGTTTTACCTGTATTTTGCAGTCTGTTGGCACCATTATGCAATTTTAAGAGATTTGTGTCTTTTATTGTGACCTTGATAATGAACCGGGGGTAGCTCGAAACGTCGGGTTATGTCCGAAATTGTGCACTTTTGGCTTCTCGTTTCCAAAATATACCAACAAGCTGAAGCACTTTCCTTAGATACAAAAGCCGTGCTTATGAGAGAAGTCGTTTCCCAGCACGTCGTGTGAACCAAGCAGCATTCAGATGAAAGTTTCTCATGCATGGGCGGAGGGGCGTAAGCGAGTTTGCTGTTTGTTTGATGCTGAAAGCTATAGGAAAATCCTTAATTGTGTTGTTGAGTAAGCACGACTTGGTATTTGCTAAGGATCAAGTCCTATCTGCTGACAAATATCAATTTATACTGTTGCAAAAGCATTAGCGTGCACGATGAAAGCTTGTCTCTAGATTAGTTAGATATATGCTGTGTAAACTTGACGTATAGTTTCATGTATTGGATTGCATTGTTCCTCGTTCCAAGACTTTAGGTAATATCACTTCTGATGAAGCTTTCACCAGCCACACTTTAATAATACAGTTTTCACTGACTATTTCGCACGTATCTGAAGGAGTTTGGAATCAGTGAACAAAAATCGTTAACTTTCATTACAAAGTTAAGCCGCCGTATAATATAACATCAAACAAACCAGTGGTTCGTCACTTTTCACTTCTTTACTAAAAACGAATTTTAAGTGAGCAAAAGCTGTGAACGCTTTGGTCCCATAAGCAAGACTGCACTGTCCCAGAACTAACGAATTCCGAGAGTATTACGACTTAAAAATATGTGTACATGAAATTGGTGAAAGGTTATTATTAAAGGAAGAAAGATACTGGAACCAACGTTGTAGCCTTAAGCAAAGGTTATTTTACGATTGTTCCAGCAACTGAAAGTAACGTAGGATCTTTATGATTTCCGTATATGTGATTGCTTGTAAATTAAATACTAAACTACAAATTTCGAATAGCAATTATTTTAAAACATTGAGATCGCAAATCAACCTTCGTACCTACCGAGTATGAGCACACAGGTAAGACCTATAAAACTCAGGTTGGATGAATTCCAACAGTAACAGCTGAATAATCACACAGAATAAACGCAGAAGACAACTCGCGGACAAACAATACAGACTTAGCTAAGAACAGTCAGTTCCCAAAAACTTGTGAAGATCCGGGTTGGACTAACCCATGGTTTCAGTGCTGTGAACACTAAACACGATTCTTTTTTAGGATAACACAATTAACGTAATTTATATATATAAAAAAAAAATCTATTTATATCCATTTACATAACGCATAACAAATTCGCTCTTTAAACTGAACTCGTGTAGACCTCTGTATTTTGCCACACAACGTAAAAGAAGACTGGATTTACTCCCAATTTGCCATTAAATTAGCAAC
>JAHWFP010203951.1:0-15483 GCA_023313725.1 Lithobius niger
CGCTGGCAACTCGCTAGCTCTCCCGCCCGTCCGCTCTTGTTGGCGCGCGCGCTCGCTCCCTCTCTCTATCTTCCCCCGATACTGTTGCCTGGTGAAAGAAATAAAGCAAGCAAGCAAGGAAATATGGCTGCCAAAATAAATAAGAAGGAAGAGGATTTCCCTGAGGCCAGCTGACTGTTGTTTTGTTGAATTAGGCGGGAGGATGAACGCGCGTTTATTACGACTTGGTTAGCGATGGACGAAACCCTGCTGTCAGTCCGATGGATGGGTGCAAACTGTAAATTCGCAAAATGGAATGCTGTCAAGGTTTGCTTATCTTAAAGTTGAAGAACTGGTGCACAGATTTGTTTACTGCAATGAGACAGTTTCTAAGTGCAAGAGATCACTTATAGGCCTAATCATTTTTGTTGTGTCCGTAGCTGTGATTAAATAGGCTTTAACTGCTGAAATTAGCAGTATAGTTATAACCATACAAACTTATTTGATTATAAGTGATTACTGTTCTCCTTTCCCCACCCATCACTGAGCAATAGATCTAATATTAAATAAATTACGCAAACCACTGTAAATCATGTAAATGGCAATAAGCAAACGGTGAAATACTAGAAATAACGTAGAACACTAATTCGGTAATTTATGGTGGGTTGAAATTTCCAAACATAAACTAGGGCCATCATCACTACCACTTTCGACATAATTGCGTGGTCTCTGCTTTCTTTCCTGTTCGGGTGGGCTTTCCTCTTCCCTCTTCCCGTCTGTGTCCCTTGAACAATTATAACTGTAAGAATTAATGGAGTAGTTGTCGTCGTCGTCTAGAGTTAGCTGTGAGCCGATTTAGATGATCCTGATGTAATTAGGTTCTTATAATGATAATTCGTAATGTAATCCCTTAGCGTCAGTCCCAATATTACTGACAGCATTGTCATCAGTTCAGTGTATTAGACGCCAATAGTCCGTGGATTATAAGCATGTAGGCAGGCGAGCGATATTATTTCCATCATAAACCAGAAGTAAAGAACTGAACATATTCGACCAGCATCTGCCATCTTTGGCAACATCACGTCATATACCACCATCCGTAAATGCAAGTCTACCACTGATAAATACCCCACATATCATACACAAAATTGTTAAGAAGACCCACATGGTAGAGGTAACCAGTCATCCTTCACTTATCACCCATCATCACCAGTTTAAACCTTTCTCCAGAAGAAGACAACTGGACAGTGTAGAAATATGGTTGCATCTACAACAGGGCTGTTTTTAACAATTTTGTGTCTTATCATGACGGAATTTCCCCCACCAAAATACGTGTTCTTACAAATAACTTTTTTGTAATAAAAGTAGCACAGAATTAGCACAAAAGTACCAACAGGAATTTTAGTAACGATTGAAATACTTCTTTATCACTGAAAAAACGAGATCCCCAGTATAAAATCATGAAATGCGACTATGCAGACCGTAGATATTCGATAAAATGCCGTCAGGATTTTAATTCTTACACGATTGATTAAAAACGAGCTTGAATTTTTGACAGAAAGTGTTGTACGTCTCTTCTTCAGATGAAACACAAACACCTACGAAAAAAAAAACAGTCAAAATACGTAAACATAAGAGTACGCAGTAAATTACCTGAAACAAGACTGACCCAGGAATGGATTGTAAGAGAAAACGACGGTGTTACAGTAATTTGAAAGGGGTCAACAAAAAGAGTGCAGCTGGCATATATAGTTGGTTGCAAAAGGCCATACGTTCATAGTTGGTTACCAAGAAGGTGTGCCACCTTTTCATAGGGAGATATTTTTAGTAAGATTATTTATTCACTCTGTGATTTCTGCAATATGATTTGGGCAAATCATTCCAGAGTGAATAATCCTAGTAAAAAAACAAAAAACATTCCCTAATGAAAACGCGGCAGCACATTCTTTAAACCTGCCCTCCAACCTAGTACTCTGTTTGGTCTCTGTGATGTTGTTAGGCTTAACTTTACTGCATGCTCCCTGGTGCAGCCTGTCATTTGGTGGGAATCCCCCTTTGAGCACGCGTTATCAACCTTTATGAGTTTTGGTTTTGTTCTATCAGAATTACGGATGTGCGAAAATCGAAAAGGTCCCGTCTATTCGAATTCTAACTTGGGCTCAATCATGACTCGGTCCAATGCGCCAAAACTCGAGTACTTTGAGTTAAAAATATATGTATGTAGTTAGGAATGAACTTCAAAACCGGGAAAAAAATTGGAATTGCCAGGTTCTTACACCTTAATCTAGCTGTCAGCTAATTTTTGATTTAGATTTTTCTTTAGCCAATTGATCGCAGACATCGAAACACAACCTGGGAGATCTACTCGCTTAAAAAATATCGCTGGAAATATCAAATAATCAGGATGAGGAGAAGTGAATAGCCCCATATAATTACAGTGTTAAGTTTAGTTTTAATTTTTTAAAAAATTGCAAAACTCGAACTCCACTCGAAACTCGTACCATCGGCAGATGCTCGGCTCGACTCGAGTCGAAATGACGCCAATGTGCTCTAGCAACCCTACGTTGAAGTCATTATGGACTCAAACAAATAACGACATTATATCATAAATAAAAAAAATAAAAAGTTGCCTAAAGTTAATTAGCACTATGCTGCGTTATTTAGCGAGTAATTATGGCCACAGAAAAGTCGTGGCGTTCAGTTACCAACGACACAGTAAAATTTTAAAGGAGGGCTCTTTGGACAAACGTACCATTCAGGCTACAAACATCAAACCTACAGTTGACGTATACGGGTGTAATGTTCATTGTGAAGAAGTGAAAAGCAAAGAACAAAAATCCTTTTACAGGAAGAAACCAATTACCTTGTGCAGACTGTCAAGTGCCTAGCTTTCAAAATGACCCCATTTGAACATTTTTTTTTGCCTCCTCGCGTGCGCCTTGCGGTCAAATTCGACCGTTAACGACCACAACCGCACTTTGAAACAGCCGGCAACGTCGTTAGGGCCACAGTTCAAACACGTGTAAAGCCTGCAAACGATAATTGGAAATACCCAATTTCGTAAATTGGAACCGCTACCCAATCAACGAATTGACCTGACTTGAATCAGGTTCCCCTCTTCGAAATAATCTAAACAAGACAACACAAGAACCATCAAAACGAATAAAAGTTCCAATATTTTGTTTTAAATTTAACTAAAGAACTTAGCTGCTGTGGTGGCTAAGTGGGTGCAGAGCTCGGCATGGTGGCCTGTGTTATTGTGTGGGTGGTACGTCTGAAATCTGCAGGTATTTTATGAACGACTACGTCTTTCTGGAGTAAGGCGGCTTTAATTGACGGCCGCCATTGATGTAGTATATAGGCTAACTACTGTGAATTTCAACAAGGAGCGCTGCTGCCAAAAACATTAATCGATTATTCACGTCCATTCTGGGGCAAACTCAAGATAGGCCACGGACACTATAGTTGATTCGGATGGTAGGAAAAGATGCTCTTCCAGAGTACTCCATGGAAATCCAGAGTACTCCATGGAAAATGCTGCCCAAAAAGACACAAAATGCGACGTTTCGGGTTGGAGGACTATACCCGTTTTCCAGCTGCACACTTCACGCAAAAAGCGAGCGTCAACATAAATTATACTTCAGGCGTGATCCACCCATAATAAGCATCAATAAAAGGAAAAATAATATAAACAAGCGGCTACAACGGCTGCCTAGTCACACCGGTCTTCTGTAGGTTCCTCCACTTCCAATGTTGAGGCGCACACCTCTATCATGCACTACAACAGCTATCTCTATTATACTGATCTAAAAGCAGTAGCCATCACAATTGCCGGTTAAAAATGTGTTAGCTTTTAGGCCTGTTTTACATTTTAGGCGTAATTGTCAGCTTTTAGGCCTAATTTTAACCAACGGTTTTAATTTCGTAAGTAGCAGCTAACGGAGATATGGATTGTATAGTAAGCCTATTCATTTTTGCAACACGGTGCGCCTTCAGGCACACAGTTACAGTGTTACAACGTAACGCAACGTAGCCTATATAGATCAGTGGTAGTAGGGAAGTGACGACACACACGCTGTTGATGAAGCCAACAGCGACTCGTAGCAAATTGACGTTGCCATGGTAACATGATTTTAGGCCCAATTTTCATTTTTTAGGCCTAATTTTAAAAATGCAGTTTTAATTTCGTAAGTAGAAGATAGGCCTAATGGAGAATTTGGTTCGACGGTCTCGTCGCATTGTTCATGCAACAATGCGACGAGACTATTTAAACGAAGCTAGAATCCATTTGTTTTTATTGAGGATTTTAATTTAGAATTTTAATTCGACGATCAAACGTTATTATTTAATTTAGTTACGTCGAAGAAGTCTATTAGCTATGAGGAAGTAACGATGTTTTAATTTGCCATGTTATTTAACTAACTTCTCACACTGAATCTGACGTTGTAAACAATGGTCGTCAATATCTGGTACCGTTGCGAAGTTAAAAAAAGCGACGGACGGACGGACAAAGTCGTTGCAATAGTCTTCTCAGCCGGTACGGCTGTACAGAAGACTAAAAGGACCTAAGTCTGGTTAATGACTGACAATGAGGGGAACCTGACCATCCACTGCAGAAAGTAGAGTGGAGATGACAAGAATTACGGTGGTTGGCCTATATACCACAGTCAGAAAAATTCGAAATACTTAATTTACGCATTACTGGAATATAGTCCGAAAGTTCTTATTTTCTAGTAAAACGTGATTATGGACTGGCAGACGTTGCACTAACTTACTTTGTACGTTTATCCTCGATCTGTATTGCTTTTCGTGAAAGACAATTTTCGTATTTGGCAAATGTGGGGTGTGCCCTGAAGTGTAATTAATTACCCCTGAAGTTTAATTTATGTTTTGACGCTCGCTTTTTGCGTGAAATATGCAGCTTGAAAACGGGTAGTCTTCCAACCCGAAACGTTGCTTTTTGTGTGTTTTTGTGCACCATTCTGGTTTGCTATTATTTTATTAGAGACTAAAGCCTTCACGAGCGACTACAGGATCTACTATGGTGGCTTCTGGACATTATTTATCTATGCCCCCCTGCGATAATTGCAAGATTCCTGTGGAAAACACAGGGTTTGCTTCTGCCCTCAATTTACTTCTGTCGCCTTCAAACAAGTATAGTAAGACTAGAGGAAGCCCGTCCTATGCACGGGGGCGGTCATGAATTAAGTTTACAGACACACTTTTCCCGACACTTTTTCCAACACTTTTCGTGCCCGTGCCTCGTACATCTTATTGTGAGCCGTATGTGAGTTGATCGACCGCTCCCTCCCGGCTGCACTTGCCATGCTGGTAGAATGGGAGAGTCCACTTGCAATGCGGGCGTGAGGAGGGGGAAGTGATTGTTCGGTCTTTATTTCTTAACTGCTCGGCCGGATCCAGCTTTATTATATATAAGGACTCAAAATTGAGGTGGTTTCTCTTCGCGACCAAATTGGTTCTGATGACACAAGGTTCCAAAAGATTTATTAAAAAAAAAAAAGATTTTTTTTTTCATTTTCAGTAGAAACTGAAGGAGGGACTGACGATTTCACAAGCCGAATGAGGAAACTCCTTGGAGGTGGTGGGGGATAATAGCCGTTTAATATTATTGTTTCACACTTGCATTTTAATTCACCTACAAGTCAGTACTAAATACTCCACTAAGTTGCAGCCTCACAGAAGGCACAAAAAGTCACAAGAGTACTAGCTCGCGCTGGCAGCATTATAAAACAGACAACCGAAAAACACCTCATGTGTTGTGCACTTGAAAACTTTGTAAGAATAGTTAAAACAATAACTACACTGCATGGGTTATAAATCAACAAGTGCACTAGAAAAAAATGCGTTTACGCTACACACTGTGACCCTCACGTGTTAACTTGCTGATCAGAATTAAAATAATGACCCTTCAGTCGGAAGTGTAAACCTCTAACAGTCTTTATTCAACTGTTTTTTTTCTTTTTAGCGATTTTACCCACTGAAAGGGAACCCCGATAAAAGTGGAGGTGGATCACGTTTCCCAAGTACCACATTTTGTCATGCAGTTGGTTGTGAGGCCAAGAACTCTGCTTAAGCAAATGATGTGTGAAGAGCCATATTACCTATAAGTTGTAAAGGTTTGGACTTAGCTTTCGATTCTGCGACTGCGAGAACACTGTAAAAAGCGTTGTTCTAGCAGCTAGGCGGAACTGTGGATGGTACTCACTATCCGTGATACGCGGATTTCAAATTTGAAACTTTCCATTGACGCTAACTATGAAACTTTAACAACGAAGGCTTGATGCAACATCCCCTTCGTTCACTAGATACTAAAACAAAGACTTCGTTGATTTTTCATTGATTTTAAACGGTCTAATAACCAAGGTAGGCTTGTATATTGCACGACAGTATTTTCTTTTTTCATTAAAAAGGCATTAAAAGATCCTTTCATGTGGCAAAAATTGTCTGAAGATCTCAACGATCATCACCGTTGCCGTAAAATAATGTTTGTTTAGTTTTGTATCACCGGAAACTCTAATAATTACCACGTTTTTAGTAATAGATAAGTGTAAATGTGGCATAGTGGTATAGAACTATGCAAGTTGTTGCTAGTAAAGGGGAGGGGGCGGCGACTGAGGAACTAGCTCACACAGTGAAGGCTAAAGGGGCTGCAGGATCTTATTTTACCCAACGCAGCTTTTTTTTTACAGTGGCAAGAAGAAATTCCGAACTGTTCTGGTCAGCCCTCAAAAGATTATAGATAAGTGTAAATGTGGCATGTTTTTTACCCGTAAAGCGTTACCACGCTGCCGAAATTTGGGTTCTTCGTATGCAAAATAAGACATTAAAAGATTATCTTACACCAGACCACAGAGCAACCTGAAAATTGACTGCTTAACTAAAAGAATGGAAAGCTTTAATTTGGGGGAATTTGCCGACGTTGCAACGTTTGATCTTGACAACACAACAATATTAATTAAATATAAAAACAAAACAAAAAAAATATTTGCAACGTTAAATTGTTTGGTAAGCTTTTTTTTATCCAGACGTATAAAGTAGAAGATAATACTTTTACTGCAGCCCTTAAAACGCTGCACGTACGCCCAGAACGCAAATTATCCCCCCGCACATGTACACCAGCACTGATTGTGATGGCATTTTTTTTTACGGCTTTCGTTTTTGCAGGCCAAGATCACTCGTGCAGAGACAGTGCTTCGTTAGGTACGAACAATACTTCCAACAACAAAACCTGACAATGCATTGCATGATTTTTGGGACCTCATGGTTAGGTCGGTTATATCTCACAACCCAGGCGTCGGGGTGAGTCTGACCATATGAAAAGGGCATTCCTCCTGATCAGTTCATATCGAACAGAGTTAGTTTAGAAAATATCGGTCGCGTATTTCTTAAGTTCTGAGTGGAAGAAGAAGTTTTTCCAGAAGTCCAAGAAGTATGGAAGTCTATCACGTGAGTCAACCACATAAGTCTACCACCCGAGTCTGCCACGTGAGTCTACCACATGATTCTACCACAGTAGGATACCACATGAGTCTACCACGAGTCTACCACATGAGTCAACAACATGAGTCTACCACGTGAGTCTACTGCATTAGTCTACCACGTGAGTCTACCAAGTTTTAGCCATTTTTAAATTTATCTCCATCAGGCGCAATGTGGTTGTTTTGAGAGATTAAAGCTGGTCACTAAACAACATCGGTCCAAAAAATTCATACCAGTGATGAAATAGTTATTGAGTCATAAATGTTTGAAAGACGTACTTTAACATTCGCAAAAGCTTACATAACACCGAGAGCCACACTTTCATAAGTAACCATAAAATAGAGTGTAACCCCTCTTTTGTCTAGGCCAGGGTAGAAGAATGTAAAGGTAGTGCCACTCTTTCTCTTAGAACGGTAAACATTTGGACGAAAGAAGTACCTGCTTTCAGCGATTTACCGCCAGAGGGCGCTGTCTTCAAGTAACGGAAACGCAAAGCATTATGGGGATCAAAACTATTTAGCGTTACTAAAACAAATTGATCACGATAAGAATACAAAATTAATAGGCTTAAAATTAGGGATAGACAGACATTAAAATCGGTATCGATATTTACAGATATTATCGATATTTTTCGTGCATCGGTATCGGATCTGTATCGGTGTTCATTTACAGATATTTTGCCGATACGACCATCTTCCGTGCGCACTGGCTATTCTGCATAGCTTGAGAGAAACCTTTCCTGTATAACACCGCTCGCATCGCATGACATCATCTGGACAGTGTCTCGGTGAATTTAACGCGTGCGTACTGTCGGCTTTTTGCAATTAAGCCTTTCTGCAGTGTGGACTGGTTTTTTTTTATGGTCAGAGGTACGAATGAGTTTGACTTTTTTACCTGTTGACTTTTTTTTTAAAATCGGTATCGGTGTATCGGAATCTGTATCCGTATCTGTATCGAATCGGAGTGAGGGGAAAATATCGGTATCGGATCGGATCGGTATTTTTCTGTATCAGTCGATCCCTACTTAAAATATATCATAATTCAGATTAGGACATTAAAATAATTTTAAAGAAGATAAGAATTGGCTGATCAAGTTTAATTTTTTAAATTCAATATTCAATTGTAAAACGGGTTGTCGCTACGAGTGGAGCTAAGTATAACACACGGTTATGTGTTCAGAGAACGTCCGAGTAGCGTGCACATCGGCCATTCAGGCTGAAACTTCATCCGTGGTTTAGGTTTATTGTAACGAACTATATACAGTTTGAATCGAACACAGAATAAGTTCTTCAACTTCGGATGTTGCCCACGCACGAGTATTTCGTCTGTTTTCTCAGGTATTGTCGCTATTACAATGATTACCATGACAACGATGCCGCCATTTGTATTTTAAGTTTCAGCTACTACGAGAACCAGACAAGTGCTGCCTTCTAGTGTCGTTGGCTGAAGCAAGTCTTTCTTTACCCCACGTGTTCAGAAAAGCGTCACTACCTACTTATCTACCCTGGTCTAGACTGTCAACTTAAGGTTGAAATGTCATTTGGCTTAGTCTAAAGACTAATGCGAATAAACGAAGAACCTGAGAACTGTGCCAACGCTAACAGCTGGGTGGCAATGATGAAGAAAAAATCCAAGTATAATAGTGAGCTTGGAATGTCTTTGTATTAACAGACAACAGTGTTGAATACCCACTTTCTAGTTATTGACCCGGCAGAAACGATGGTCTAACAATGTTTTTTTAAAGTGCGGGCCAATAACTACTATCCATGTTGATAGTTCAATGATTTGAAACGTGCGGGCCAATAAGTGCTAGGCATGGTTATTGGATCGTACTTTTGAAATCATTGAAGTATCAACGAAATATCGTTGCAGCTGTAGTGCTACTGCTCTATTTGACAGTGATTTTCGAATTATTATTTGCGTGTATTTATGCACTGCAAAGTTATAGGCACGTTTCTGTCACTATCTGTATCCAAAAACGAAGCTATATTGACAACACATACTTTTTAAATCATTGAAAAATCAAAGAATCATTAAGAAACATCTTTGAAGCTGTGGTGCTCCGCTACCTGACTGTGGTTTCGAATTTTTATTTGTATTCAGACACTACAAAGATATAGGCACATCTTCATCCCCCTATCTGTATCCAAAAAAAAAGCTATACTGACAGCTATAGCTTCATGTAAGAAAGTCGCAGTTACCTATTATGCCACCGATCCCCTTCAACGAACTTTACATTGTCTAAGCATTGTCTAACCATTGTTGGCCGATTCCGAAGTACCCCACCACCGTTCAAGCAGCGAAAAGTCAACAATACAACGAATAGCCCTTTAATAACTGCTATTAAAAATGTTTTGGGTCCACATCATTGTTGCGGGAAATGAGAAATTGCTCCATTATTAAAAAAATTGTTGCTCGATTCCGTATGCCATCACCGTTTATTCAACGAAAACCCAACGACGAATAACCCAGTCAAACAACTTCTCTTAAAAACTGTTAAGAGTTGTTTTACAATAGAACTTTTGGAACAGCGCGATAGACATTGTTGCACGGGTAATGATATTGCCAAGGAATTTGCTCAACAATATCGCGAGCGGGGTATTCAGTTGGTTAAAGCCCTCAACATGGGCCACTCGGAAAGGCAGCCTGCGGGCGCTGCGAGCCCTTGTGCATTGTTTCCGAATGTCCCACGGTTTCAGGGCATTAACATTTACAGGCTACATTGTGTTTTGATTTTAATCTAATATTGGGAAACCCACAGAGGATTCAGCTTACTTGTTGGCATATCCGGATTCTCCTTTTGCACCAATAGGTGTTTAGTACGATCTTTGACCCGTATGGCAACCTACATGGAAGTCGCTTACTAATAATCCGCTAATTTCATTTCTTTAAGTAACGAGCATGTTAATTGTTGTCATTTAACGAACGACAAGAAAAAAGAAAACACCGAGAACGTGTTTCTTTAGCCTCCTCTCATGACAACGATTAAAAACAATCCTGCATACTCAATTTCATCGCCGAACCAAACAAATAATAAAAAGGAAGAAAAAACAGAAGAGAAACACCTCTTGCACCCATTAAAGATAATTGCCATTGAAGCTTTTATGAAAAGCCTCCTGCTTCTTTCTCATTAGCGATGAATAAATTAAGGGGTAAAAATTGAAGATTACTACCAGAATAACTGTCATCGGAGACCATCAGTCAATATTAAGGAGATTCGTGTTGGGGACACACGCAGGAAGGGAATGACGACCTCCAAGCCATTCATCAAGCTTAAGTTTTGGTCGTTTTGGACGTCACGAAAACCAATCTACAGGAGCCTAACTTCTTTCTCGCAGATGTTGATGATACAAAATCGCCTCAGATAAGCGCGAGTCGTTCACTTGCGTTGGTGGGGGGGGGGGGGGAGGGCTTTCCCGCATGTTTTTAAGAGCTCTAAAGCAGGGGCGTATGTGGTTCATATATTTTTACAAGGCTCGAAATAAACTATTTGGCAAAATGCAATCAGCGGAGGGACGAAAGACGCGTTCAGAAATGATAATTCAGGTTATTTTCAGTTCAGACAGTCTCATTTCGCCGAAAGCACGAAAGGAAGAAGGGGAAGTTGAATGGAAAATGTAAATCATGTCTTGTGGAAGGAAGGAAGAAGCACAAGAAGAATAAGAAGAAAAAAGAAGCTGGCCTGAAGCGTCGTTCTATGAAAGGGAATAAGTTTAATGCGGCAAGCGATCCTTATACTTCCAACTTAGAAGACCTTTCTGCCGCCCCAGGAAAAGACGCATAAATTTGTTTCACCTAAAAAAAATATAAAAAAATCTAATATGGGAGGACCTGAGAAGGACTCGAGTTGTAGAGGAGGAGGAGGAACGAGGGGGAAGGGAGGTGTGCGGTACCGACTGGAGTGCGGAAGCATGTCAGACAAATTTGCCAATATGTTTTAAAAGAATGACATACGACTTAAAAAGAAAAACATTATTTTTTTTTACCAACCCGTTACAACCCCTTCAACTCATCCAATAAGAGTTAAAATGAGAAAAACCATGACAGCCACTTTAAACGCAAAGACGAAATGTTGCTTGAAAACTACTTTACAATAAATATTAAAAGCATTTTAACACTCCTAATGCAATTCTCAAAAGATGAATCTTATCATGTGAATCATTGACCCATGGAAAGGCATCAACCGACAGAGAAGGATCTGAGAAGTTTCAAACGTGTATGTCTGACCAATAGTTTTTGATTTTACAGAAGTAACACTCACCAAACTTGTGTTGCTTGATATGTGGGCTGAAGTAGCGCAAAGAAGACTTTAACGAAGTGGGGAGGGGGGTCACGGATCGTACGTATAAAACCAGCCCTTATAGTGGGGTAGCAATGTTCAAGTTTTCATTTAACGTCCAAAGTGAGATTAAGTTAGCGAGTGTTTTGGTGTATTAATGTGCTCTCCTTTGAAGGGCCGAACCATTCGGAACTTAACATTTCTTTTTACCAGTTTTGGTGTTGATATGATATCACTTGCTCAACTCAACTAGCCTGAAGATTTGTAATAATGTGCCACGTCAACGATAGCTTGAGTGATCATTTTTCCAATATTTTAATTTCGTATCACTCCTTTGAGAGGCCGAACCATTCTCACCTTACTCGCCTCTTTATCATATATGATTTTGTTATAATTTATTTATATATATATTTTTTTAGTTCATATCACTTCTTTGTAAGGCTAAACCAGTTTCAACTTGATGGCTTCTTTGCCAGTTTTTGGTTTTATTTTGATGTTTTGTTCATTTTTCGTGAATTGGACGTAGACACAATTTCTTTGGCAACGTTGATTAGATTTGTGACGACACTCTAGGGTATGTCTGGATACGCACGTCAGTATACACGTTGTCATTGGCCATTCAATCAGAGACAATGCCTACAATACCAACAAAGGTTTAACAATATTTGGTACTTACGCGCCCTCCCACGCCTGTCCCGTTACACACCCAGGCTGTAAACCAGAAAAGTTATGCAGTTCGTATCGTACTGCAGCTATTAGCCCTATTTCATAGCTGGAAGCCTTCCCGTTATCTCAGTATCGACGAATAATCACCCTACGAAAATTAACATGGGGATGAGAGGATTAGGAGTAGCTAGCTAGCTAGTAACACATTTGCAACGTTATTGAAGGTCAGATTTTGCATTGAAAGCTGCTTAGGTGATGACATTCCTTCACGAGTTATTTTTTGTCAGGTGGATCATTGGTATCCATTTTACCATAATTTAAGCTTTTGTACCGCATTATTATTTCACCCCAAGTATATGAAATGTGCCCAACTATGCTTCAGGATATTAGACACTTACGCTATGGCTTGGCGCTACAATGGTTTACGCCCTCGACAATTGAATTAATGTGATGATTGTTGCCTGACTTGGAGCGACACACTAGCGTGTGACTAGATTATTGACACCGAAATATAAGTTTTTTTTTTACCGTTCTCGCCTGTGATACTGGCTCAATTCCCATCTCTTATGGAAATATAAGTAATAGTTAATGGTTAGAAGCGAGCGGTTATCGATTTTTAACCAACGGCTGCGATCATTGGCCTGGCTCGAGTATGCAAAGGTCGAGGGCGACAGCCCGAGACTTTTGCATACGAGAGCTGGGACAATGATCGCAGCCGTTGGTTAAAAATCAATATCCGCGACATTCTAGCCAATAACTGTTTTATGCCACGGTTGGGACGTCTAGCTAACTCTTATTTTATTAAAACGTGTTTGTGTTTTGTGAAAATATCTCGATATGAATGAAGGTCATTCAACATTTTAGTTTATGGAGGGTGGAGTGGATGGTAGACCAACAAGTCCTATGCGTCCGTTTGTGGGGGAATGGGTGGGAAGGAGACGAAGCGTCGTTTCTCCGTATTTCACGCTAGCCAGCTCGCTTGTGTTTTCGAAGCTTTTCGGAGTAATAGAACTTCGATAAGAGGCCGCAGGGATAGAATGACATTCTGGGTAGGTACGTTATCCATTCTGAGCGTTTGTAGTTTGAGAATTGTTTAAAAAATACGATAATAGGGTATAGGTATGAACGAAGGTCATTGCATTTTAGTTTGTGGAGGGAAGGGGGGGGGGGGGAGTTAACACAGAGTGAATAGCTTATAGGCCAGACATATAAGAGTTTGCAAGGATGGGATTTCATTCCTTTTAAGTAATTCGTTTTGTACGTTTTTATTGCGTTACGTTTTTTTTTTCTTGCACGGTGTATTGTATTTGGTTGTTGGTGTGTGTGTTCCCGGTCGCGTGATCCGGAAGTGTCAAAAGTGTGGGTTATCGGCAAAAGTGTGGGGTAACTTGATAACCCACACTTTTTGCGATGACGCACACCTCCGGTGTTGGTTAACGGTATTTAACCAACGGAAATGTAGCATGGCGTTGAGTTAGCGTGACGTCACAGCCGTGGTATAACTTGCTTTATTTATTTTTTTAAATTCTGATTTTTGATCATAAAAATTGCAAATAGGGTTAATTATCAGGTTAAATAAAAATCACCATGGCAACAACGACTAATTCTCCTTTGCGTAGTGCTAAAGCAACAAAACGTACAGTTTGGTACTTAATAAAATAGTCGATACAATAAAATTTGTTGAACAAATGACAAAACAATAAGTTTTATTGTTGAAACTTACGACATGAGCCTACATAGTTCATTTAGTAAGATGATCATTTACTGAGAATTCCTTAGCTTAGCGTAACGACTAATGAACGATAACAGTAAAACCCATAATTTCCGCCACCCTGGAATTAACCCCACATTTTTTGTCACCTCTGTTTTTCCCCCCAAATATTCTCCACCGCCGTTTTCATCCACAACGACAACCCCCGATCTGGCAACACTGAAACCACGTGACCGGGCTAGTCCAATCAGACGGCCAAATGTTCCCTGTTCTGTTTCATCAATCAGCTCCTTCCAAAACCACCCATCATGTGCAAAAAAAAAAAAAACGTCCGCTGCTGCGCGCAGTTTAGTACTGCCAAAACACAGAACACTCGATACAGCTATAATACAGCAGTCCAAAGGCAAAACGAGAGCTAAAGGTTAAACGAACTACTTTAATCCTTGCTTGTACACATTATGACGTAGCAGATGTTCCTATATATAAACTTTTTTTTTCACCTTTCGTTCAAAACATGTCCGTTCAACGGAAGTGACATTATCTTGCACGCGACTGAGGGATTGTGGGAGCTAACTCATCGCAGCAACTTGCAGAGGAGGTTGAGTTTTACGGAATTGTGAGCATGCGCGAGGCATATCGATTGATTCTGGATGGATTATCAACTGACTCTGGATGGAGTCATCCGTCGCGTTGAAAGGTGACGTCGTTTCCCTCATCAGACACTTTTGGAACGTTCTGTTGAGGTTTCCGTGCATTGAAGGTACCAAACTCTCTTCAGAAGCGTGCGTATGGTTCGTACACAGGTTGGTCGTTTTGGAAGAACCTGAATGGCTAAGTCACCGTGACGCCACGACGCAGGGATTTCACACTTTGCTTAAAGTTGACGAAAACACCCTTTAACGACAGCTTTTGCTGCTTCATCCTTCAGCACTCGTAACAAGCCAAACTCCTTCCACGTTCTCACGTGCCGAAACGAAGAACTTGAATGAAGGCTTTAAAAAACTTAAAAAAAAAAACTTGTTTACTTCGCCAGATTTTGAAGTCCAATTTTTTTTTGTAAGTTCTTGGAAATTGCAGACAGTGAGGAATGTCGCCGAAAAATAATTGTCACTCACAAAAACCTCTTTCATGCTCCCACGCAGAGAAAATCGAATTACAGACCGGAAAATTCCCGCCACATCTCCAGAATAAATGCATATGAATATTCAAGACGGCGGGCGTTAGTCATAAGGCGACTCTCCTTTCAGAGGGAGACGGGTGATCGGAAGGAAAATAAAAGTATTTCGTCTTTTTATGTCTGATGTCTGTGGCATTCGTCAGGAAACGACATACATACACTTCAATTTTC